>CM050853.1:1890438-1950438 GCA_027580175.1 Siniperca scherzeri
TTTCAAACAGGGGGCGCTCTCCACACTCTGCGACACAACCAGCCAGCAAACCAGTCAGTAAACCGGTTAACTAACCGGTCGATACACCTAACTAACCAGTCAGTACACCTGTTAACTAACCGGTCGATTCACCTAACTAACCAGTCAGTAAACCGGTTAACTAACCGGTCGATACACCTAACTAACCAGTCAGTAAACCGGTTAACTAACCGGTCGATACACCTAACTAACCAGTCAGTAAACCGGTTAACTAACCGGCCGATACACCTAACTAACCAGTCAGTAAACCGGTTAACTAACCGGTCGATACACCTAACTAACCAGTCAGTACACCGGTTAACTAACCGGTCGATACACCTAACTAACCAGTCAGTACACCTGTTGACTAACCGGTCGATTCACCTAACTAACCAGTCAGTACACCTGTTAACTAACCGGTCGATACACCTAACTAACCAGTCAGTACACCTGTTAAACAGTCAGTTATTTAGTCAGTCAGCCAGGCTGTAAACCAGTGAAATTCTGGATGGAAACCAGTCAGTAAGCCTGGTAAGAAGTCGTAATTAGTCAACCAGTCAGTACTAGTTACAATGTCAGTTAACCACTCACTACGCAGTTCACAAACTAGTCAGTGAGTCAGTTAATCAATCACTAAACCACTGAACAAACCGTTAGCTTTTCAGTTAAACAGTCAGCCAGCCGGTTAATCTGTCGTTTGACCAGTCAGTAAACCGGTCGCTCCACACTCTCGGTCAACGAGTCCGTCAATAACTCGGTTAACCGGTCAGTCGAAGACAGCCAGCTGGTTAACCTGTCTGTTGACTCACCATTTAACCAGTCAGTAAATCGGTCACTGAGTCGGTCAGCCAGGCTGTTAACCAGCTGGTTGGATCACCTGCTTAACGACCAGTCATTCAGGTGGACTCACCGCTCTCTCCTTGTCCGAAGGTTCGGGGACTGAAAAAGCTTTTCCTGGTCGGGTTCAGGACGGAGCGCTCCCTGCCTTCTGTCTCCGTGGTCAGCACGTCACCAACCAGCGGGTCCTCTGGGAGACAGACAGGTGGGGAGACAGACAGGCGGGGAGACAGACGGGCGGGGAGACAGACAGGTGAGACGTAGGTAGAGAGTTCGCTCTGCGGTAGTACCGGTACTCGTAGTGGATTTCTGCTTGTAGTATTTACCACACAGCTCAAGGTCGCAGTAGTCGACCGTCACGTTTCCATGAACCTCCACGTAGCACCAGGGGCCCTCGGGGTCGTTGTCGGGGTTACGGCATTTGTTGCCCTTCAGACTGACCTCGGGGATGAACTCCTTGTCCACGCTGAGGGCCTTCGCCTCCGCCGAAGACCACTGCAGGCAGGTGTGGCCTCCCAGGGTAACGGCCAGGTCGCCGATGTAGTCTATGCCGTAACTGGGCAAACAGTCGCCAGTTCTGACCGGTTCGGGCGCCAGAGTGGGCGGGACGAAGGCCTCACCTTGAAAGAGACACAGCGTCACGCTGGGCAGACGGATCTACTGACCGGCCACGGTACAGGTACGGATAGTCTCGCAAGACTTGCAGAGACCACATCGTGTGTCGGTACCAGTGCGCTGAGTATAGGAACCAGAAGGACTAGTATTAGTTAGTAGCAGATACTTGCCACATTTCGGGACCCTGCAGGTCTCCTTCTGGACTGTCGGGTCTTTGGTGAAACACCAGGGTCCCTCCGCACGCTGGTCGGGGTTCCGACAGAAGTTCTCGTGCAGGATGCTGTTCGGCTCTGACGCATTATACTCCCTGCAGACAGACAGGTGAGCAGGCAGGCAGGTGAGCAGGCAGACAGACAGGTGAGCAGGCAGACAGGTGAGCAGGCAGACAGGTGAGCAGGCAGACAGGTGAGCAGGCAGACAGGTGAGCAGGCAGACAGGCAGACAGGTGAGCAGGCAGACAGGTGAGCAGGCAGACAGGTGAGCAGGCAGACAGACAGACAGGTGAGCAGGCAGACAGGTGAGCAGGCAGACAGACAGACAGGTGAGCAGGCAGACAGACAGGTGAGCAGACAGGCAGACAGACAGACAGGTGAGCAGGCAGACAGACAGGTGAGCAGGCAGACAGACAGACAGGTGAGCAGGCAGACAGGTGAGCAGGCAGACAGGTGAGCAGGCAGACAGACAGACAGGTGAGCAGACAGGTGAGCAGGCAGACAGACAGATGAGCAGGCAGACGGGTGAGCAGGCAGACGGGTGAGCAGGCAGACAGACAGATGAGCAGGCAGACAGACAGACAGACGGGTGAGCAGACAGACGGGTGAGCAGGCAGACAGACAGACGGTGAGCAGGCAGACGGGTGAGCAGGCAGGCAGACAGACAGACAGGTGAGCAGACAGGTGAGCAGGCAGACAGACAGATGAGCAGGCAGACAGGTGAGCAGGCAGACAGGTGAGCAGGCAGACAGACAGATGAGCAGGCAGACAGACAGACAGGTGAGCAGACAGACAGGTGAGCAGGCAGACAGACAGACAGGTGAGCAGGCAGACAGGTGAGCAGGCAGACAGGTGAGTGAGCAGGCAGACAGACAGGTGATCAGGCAGACAGACAGACAGGTGAGCAGACAGACAGACAGGTGAGCAGACAGTTAGTTAGTTGTTAGGTAGTTTAATGTTAACTTGTTTAGTTCATTGGTTCGTTCTTTACTTAGGTAGTTATTTACTAGTTTGTAAGCTTGTTTATTGTTTGTTAGTTAGTTAACTGGCTTTAATACACGACACGGCCCGTTGGTTGGTTAGTTAGTTAGTTAGTTAGTTGGTTGGTTAGTTGGTTGGTTGGTTGGTTGGTTGGTTACCTGATGATGGGATGTGGGAAGCTGTGCCTCCAGTGCTGACACTGTCGCCCTGATTTAGTGATGTTGATATTTCCTTCATAGTTCACTCCCTTACCAGAAATACACTGACCTGAACACACACACACACGCCCACACACACACACACACGCCCACACACACGCACACAGGCACACGCACACACACACCCACGTACGCACACACACACACACACTCTGTCAGTGTATACATATATTTTATAATAATAACTTTTTGTGTTGCGTTGGTTTGTGTTTACCTTCTATGCATTGTCTGATAATGTTGATTTTGTCTTTTGTTCTTGGCGTCTGTCCTTTACAGTCTGGAGGACAGAGAGACAGACAGGTGAGACAGAGAGACAGCAGACAGACAGACAGACAGCAGACAGGTGAGACAGAGAGACAGACAGGTGAGACAGACAGACAGAGAGACAGAGAGACAGGTGAGACAGAGAGACAGGTGAGACAGACAGACAGACAGGTGAGACAGACAGACAGACAGGTGAGACAGAGAGACAGGTGAGACAGAGACAGGTGAGACAGACAGACAGACAGGTGAGACAGAGACAGGTGAGACAGACAGGTGAGACAGAGAGACAGGTGAGACAGACAGACAGGTGAGACAGACAGACGGGCCGTCAGATGTTTGTGTACTCGGGTTGTGTGTGTGTGATCAGTTCTGGACTTTGTTCATGTTTGCTGTGCACAGATTAAACTCCCCGTCACTCCGGCTGCTCGGCTTCAAACTAACAGGAAGTAGAACATAAACTTCTCGAGGTTAAACAGAATAAAACCGAGCGGCTCGTAGCGCTAAACCACGAAGGAGCAGCAGCGTCTTGGAAAAAGAAACCTAATAGACTAAAAGAAAGAAAGAAAAGCGAGTTGCTCGTTCGTTTCATTCGTTTCTGTCGTACGTTTGATTCTAAACTTCTTCTAACTAATCTTTCAGCCCGGAATGCGTTCTGTCCGTCCTGTTTGGTGTCTCCACTTCCTGTCTGTGCGGCGGCGGCGGCGGCGTGGTACTCACCCAGGTATTTGGCCCAGAAGTGTTCCTGAAGAGGAGACAGTTTCTGGTTAGACTGTAACCTGACGAGCGCGGACGCTGAGCGAGTGAAATGAAGTCGGAACAAAGTGGGGTCGTACCGTTTTATCCGTCTGTTCAAACACCTCTCTGGCTTCTTCGTGGTCACAGATTTCCTCGATACACTCTCTCTCCAGGTTCCCTAGTCGGGATTAACACACGGAATATTAACACACGGGAATATTAACACACGGGAATATTAACACACGGGAATATTAACACACGGGAATATTAACACACGGGAATATTAACACTCGGGAATAATAACACACGGGAATATTAACACACGGGAATATTAACACTCGGGAATAATAACACACGGGAATATTAACACACGGGAATATTAACACACGGGAATATTAACACACGGGAATATTAACACACGGGAATAATAACACACGGGAATAATAACACAGAATATTAACACATTAATATTAACACACGGGAATATTAACACACATTAATAATAACACACGGGAATATTAACACTCGGGAATATTAACACTCGGGAATAATAACACACGGGAATAATAACACACGGGAATAATAACACTCGGGAATATTAACACACGGGAATATTAACACACATTAATATTAACACACGGGAATAATAACACACATTAATATTAACACACGGGAATATTAACACACGGGAATATTAACACACGGGAATATTAACACACGGGAATAATAACACACAGAGGTCAAAAGGTCGGTGTAAAAGTGCAACAGTAAGTCCTTAAAGTACCGGGAGGAAACGTCGTCGTCGTGCAGAATAATAATATTATGGGATTCTAATTCCTGACGTGTTGCAGCTGCTGGAGCTGGAGCTCACTTCACTGTATGTTCTGCTGGGCGGCTTCATCAGTAATAATACACCGTCACTTATCAGCTGATTATACTGTGTGTTAATCTGAAACGTGCACCAGTGTAAAGTGAAGTACGTCGACATCGTACGTAAGCGCAGAGCTCGTGTTGACGAGCGGAGTTTCCTGCAGTGACACAGCCGATCCTCTGCTTCATTTCTTTAGTTACTGGGCGCCGTTTCCTGCTCGGGCCTCTAAAAATGGCGTCTCGCGCGCACACAGTAAGAACGCGGCGCTGACAGAGACGAGCTTACCTGGTTTCATCTCCTCGAACAGCTGATTGGCCCGACGGTTCCTGACCAGCACCTGCGAGGCCAGCTGGCTGTTGAGGAAAACTACAGACAGGCAGACGGTGAAAATCTGCATTTTATAGCAGTTAGGTGTTTCTGTAACTCAGTCCGCCCCGTTTATCAGCTGAAGGTCGCCTCTTTTAAAACGAACCTTCATGAAGGGCGACTCATTACATTCGTTTTAGCTCGGTGTACCTAACAAAGTGTTTTAAATAAAGTTTTACACTGATTCATTTTATCATGCGACACAGTTAAGGTGGGCGGCTGGAAGATGCAACATGTGAGAAGCAGACAGGAAACAGCAAAAAAACAAAGGAATAAATAATAAAGTCCTCGTTTAAAAGGCCCCTGTGATTGTAGTATTACTACCTTTACGTAGTTTAATCTGTAACAATGTCAGTATTTAAGCTCATCGCAGGTGTTTGTAAAAGGAACTGCTGGTGAACGCAGTAAACGTGCTCGGCCAGCTTTAAGATTCAAGTCGAACTGAGAATCAGAACGTGGAAATGCGTTTAAGGAGCCTTCAGAAACATAACGGATATATTCTGCACCCTGAACGTCTCGTTCCTTAACCTAAAACTTTCTGCAGTTCAGAGTATTACTGCCAGCATTATCCCGAGCGCTGCAGCTGCACCTACACCTACACCTACACCTACACCAAGAGGTAACGTGGAGGCGACGGTACCGTGGTCTGCCAGGCAGCTGTGCAGGAGAAACAGCAGTAGAACAGCAGCTGGTTTAGATGTTGGTCCCACCATGATCCAGACCTCGGAGCAGAACCTCAGAACCAAATCCAGCAGCCTCTGTCTTCAGTGTGGCCCTCGGTCTGGGTCTGTCTCTCTCTGAGCGTGGGGGATTATTGACCAAAGGGTCAAAGTGTGAGCCGGACTGATGAGTCGGACATGTTTGATGTGACTCCTCGGCGTGTTTACTCTGACTCACCGAGCTGCGTTCAGGACAGCCAACACAGCGAGCGCTCGCGTGGAAACGATCGATGTGAAATTGTACTTTGTGTGCAAACATACGCAGCTTAAAGTCACCGAAGACGCCGAAACAAACAGAGACGTGCAGGACGGCTGAATACATACATGCAGTGTGTGCGAGGAAAGAAGGCGCGTAGCGACTGTCTGGGTTGATTTTCTAATCTGTTAAATAAAAAGGAGCTCTTTGTAGAAAAACGTGTATATTTCTGAAAGTAAGGAAAAGTGTCGTTTAGATATGAAGAATGTGGAAATATTAGCACTTGTGTGTATCATACTGGACTGGCACCCAGCTCTAATCAACATTTAGCTTCTCTTAGCGCCTTTAGATGCTCGGTACATTTCAGTTTTTTTAATTAATAACTATTTATTTAGTTTTCTTAAATAAAGACAAAACAAGGGGACTTTACTGACACAGAATAAAGTAATATTCTAATAAACACACACAAACCAAAAACAAGCAGGAATTTGTTATGGTGAGTTCTTCAGCTTGTCCAGGTACCTCATTAATAATTAACAACAGGCCATGTCGATGTGTGGACATCATCATCATCATCATCATCATCATAATAACTGTGGGGGCGGAGCTCTAACTGCAGCTAATAGATGAGGAGCCTCTGATGGAGACGTGAGGGGCCCCCAGCTGGTCTTCAGAAAAGATCTTTAATCAGGGGTCCTGGGCGGTCTCTGGGGGTCCTGGGCGGTCCTGGGCGGTCTGCGGCGGTCTGCGGGGGTCCTGGGCGGTCTGCGGGGGTCCTGGGCGTTCGCTGGCCCCGCTGGGTGCTGGGAGCTGTTGTTTGGGTGAAGCACAGTGAGGCTGAGTGCACGGCGACACGTGTTAGAGAAGAAGATGTATCGTATCACTCTTATTTTAATTCGATTTATTTTACCCCCGTTTTGTCTTTCTTTGTGTCCGTTATGTACGTTTTGTTTGTTTTCACCTGCGTGATTTGCACCTGATGGCGGCGCCAGAGAAACGTCAGCACGTCACTAAAAACCTGAGGAATCATAACTGCGAGCTGGGGAAATGTTAGCGTGACAGCCGCGTGACACCGGCAGCGAGCGCACGAACTTTTGTTCCCGAGCTGTTTGGAAAGACGTCACCTGTGCAAACGAACAGCCGCTCGGGTCGGAGGTCGGGTAAACGTCGCGGTTCAGATCCTGACCCGTTCCCCTCTGCGCACACCTTTTTTTAAAACCTCGCAGCCAAAACACAAAACACGTGAACGACATCATGCGACTGGAGGAAAAGCGTCGAGAAAAAGAAAGGTAGCGTCGAAACACGTGTCGAAGTCCCTCTGATGCAGTTTCTGCCTGACTCAGCACAACTCGGAGCAAATATTGACTGAGGGGAAAGATTTCGCCAGAGTTTGGACGTCGAGCCGCGCAGAAACAGAAGCGCTGCACTCGTACTGGAAGTGGGAAGGGGTGAGCTGTGCTCCAACAGAACCCAAACAGCCACACCTGCAGTGTTTCACCTGTTTTTATTCCTAAAAAGGGTTTCCTGTGGTGCATCGAAATATAAAGTACCGCAAGCAAAAGTGCTTAAGATTTCAGAATAATGTGTATTAGGTGGAGCTACTTTTAATGACTTTACACAGCTGGGCAGCTTGTGAATTTCAATAAAGTTTTATCTTTATTCATAATAATACATCATGATTTATTAGTTGATTAAATGTGTTTTAATAATCCGAATCTGTAAAGTAACTAAAGCTTTAGAATAAATGTAGTTCAGAACTTGAGTAAATGTACTTATTTACTGTTCACCGCTGCTTATAAACCAAACTAAGCGTCACGTCCTGGAGGCTGCAGTATTTGTTACATCTCACAAATTATAATAAAACTGATGATGATGATGATGATGACTGAGGAGAGCCAACTTCCTGGTTTCTTAACAAATGTCTGATTTGGATATTTGTAGAAAACGACTGAAGAATAAACATCATTAAGCTGCATACTGGAAGTCAACAGTACAACGTCCACATATTGAGTTGTTAATGCTGTAGATATTCAGGTAGTCGAGCGCTAACGCTGCCCTCTGGTGCTGGAGTTATTGATCAGAACTGCTCTTCATTACATTTTTTAAAAACTCAACATTTTACAATCAGCAAAAACAAACCTAACGTGCTAATTTTGACACCGAACGCAGCAGAAAATGTGTCGGGGTCCTTGATTCAAACTGCAGCCTTGAAATCATCTGTTTTGTTTGAAATATTATTCTGAAGATTAAATATTCTCTTTCTCTAACTGAATGAAAGATTTAGAGAATTTGCTCCTCGATCTTCACATTTAAGGCCGTTTATCCTCCTGAAACAGTAATATTCTCAGTGTGAGTTTGTGTCAAAACATCACATTCAAGTTTAAACATTAAAACAATACATGAGTTTGTTAACTGGGAGTCAGACTGCACACGTTGATATTAATAATAGTAACTTAATTTATATTGCACCTTTTAAAACAGTGCTTTACAGTAAACACAAGTAACAAACGTCAATAAAATACAGAACATAAAATATAAAACAAGATGAGATCATTTAAATTTATTGGGGCATACAGTTGTGCCACCTGTGTAGAATGAAAGTCGACATTATATAATAAATAATAGGGGCCCCAGTATTGACCCCTGGGGGACCCCACAGAAGAGAGGAGCACGAACGGGGGATCGTAAGGTCAAATAAAGTTCACCTGAGAGTCTGGAATGGTAGAAATGAGTCTGATAAAAGGTATTTCATCTTTAGTCAGGGAGTTATAACGGTTTATTTTGGTTATCTAAGACAAGCTGGGGTCACAGGGCTCCAAACTCCAGGCCAGCAGGTGGCGGTAATCCACTTTAACGTCGGCTGCCAGCCGCCATTAAAGAGAAGAACGAAGAAGAAGTGCTGCTAACAATGGCCGCTTCCACGGAGTTAGCGATGGATCACCTCCCTTCAGACCCGCTGCTGCACATTTTATCCTTCCTGGGCTTCAGGGACCTGGTCCAGTATGTATCTGACACGGCAGCCCGGGACACACAGCCGAGAGTGGCGGGAAACGGTGTTTGTTTTCTAGAAGAACAGATGAGTAAAGCAGCTGCAGGGCGCGAGCATGCTAGCGGCTGCTGCTCAGCTAGCAGGCGGCTAACAACAACAACACGAACAAATCCGTGCAGTGAAAGTAACAAAAGAAGCCTCAAACATTTAATATTCATGTCCCGGAGGAAAATACATGCACATTTAGTCACTCAGTCAGCGATTAAACTAAAGCTAATGTTGTCAAACGAGCCAAAATTACGTTCACGCCAAGCAGCAGCTCGTTAGCCTAGCATCTCAGCTAGCTATTGATTCTGTGCTAATTTCTAACAGAGAGGTAAAAACAGATGCTGTCAGCTGATTGCAGCCAGTATTGATCACAGTCAGGTCTAATCGGTAGCTGTCACGTAGCACCGAGCTAGCATGGCGACTCGTGACAAGCTACAGGTGTTGTTCACAGTTAGCCTCCTGCTAACAGCTGCTAGCTGTTTGTTTACCTTTTGTTAGCTTGTTCTGGCCACATTATTCTGGCTTTAAATGTTGCAATGTGACTTTTTACTCAAACTCTACACTCGGCTGCAGATTTGAGGTGCTCGTAACTTCACTTTATGCTACTGTTACATTTCCACTGCGCTGTTTTCAAACCTTTTTACTTTATTTGACAGCTGGATTAAGAAACTATAAACAATATATGATTATCTCACACAGGACTGCAACAGTATTTCTATTAGTGACTCGTTATTTTCAGTTGTGGAGGAAGTATTGAGATCTTTCACTAAAGTACTAATGTAATGAAAGTATTCTTATTAAAGTGCAGCACTTGAGTAAATGTTCTCACTTCATCGTTTTGGCTCTAAAAAAAGTCCACAGTGACGCCTCCAGATGTTTAGTTTTGTCCAACCAACAGTCCAAAAAATAAAAAGTTTATTGTGATATAGCAGCGAATGTTTGGTGTCTGTCTGTCTGTTGTGTTTTGTGCCGTTAAAGCTGATCTGGATGAGTTTGTTGGACAGTTTGAATCCTCCTGTGTTTCCTGTGCAGCTGCAGTTTCGTCAGCAGGAGGCTGAATGAGTTGTTCAAACACAACCCGCTGTGGAAAACCCTCTGCTCCAAACACTGGCTGCTGACCGAGTGAGTACAACGCTTCTCTTCTCTCGGAGCCGGAGTCAGGGTGCGGTTAGCCTAGCTTAGCATAAAGACTGGCAGCGGGGGGGAACAGCTAGCCCGGCTCTGTCCAAAGTTCAAAACTCTGCTCACTGATTAACGCGTCGTATCTGGTTTGTTTAATCTGAACACAAACAGAGTTTCATCGTGTGCACATTTCTGTTCACATTAAACAAACAGCGTGTTGATGATGTGTGTGTGTGTGTGTGTGTGTGTGTGTGTGTGTGCTCAGTGCGGACCGGCTGCAGAGCGGCGTGTCCTGGTTCTGCCTGTTCAAACAGTACTACAGGGACCTGGGCCGCTACATCCAGTACTACCCGGTCCTGAAGCGGGCCTGGGAGCAGCTGAAGAGCTTCCTGCAGCAGCGGTGTCCACGCATGATCGCATCGCTCAAAGGTGACGTGAGCGCGGCTGTGACGCCAGCGCCGCCTGCTGACGTACAAACACTACAAGACTCTTCTGAGTCCACGATGATAAACTCATAAATAAGATTATCAGCGGCATTAGTTCCATTCTTAACTGTTAGACAACGTGAAGTCGCCTTTTTTGGCCTTTCCTGTCAGTGTACGCTCGTTTTCCTTCTTTCTGACGCCAAATCATTTCTTTACGTGCTTTCACTCATCAGAACAGATTGTTTTTGTCCTTTTCGAAGATGTGATATAATGACCAGAGGGGGAATGTCTTCATACGAACTGATGCCGGTCCGTATGACGACAGCTGTGTTGGGATTTCTCGTCTGCTCTTTCCGAAATGCTTTTCCTTTTTTAATCTGAGAAAACCTTTTGGTGCGCGCGAAGGTTACAACGTTGGCTGTTGTGTTTGTTTTCCCGCTCAGAGGGCGCCACAGAGGTGGAGCTTAACGACATCGAGGCTCAGATTGGCTGCAGGCTTCCGGACGACTACCGCTGCTCGTACCGGATCCACAACGGACAGAAACTGGTGATCCCGGGGTCGGTATCAGTCTGACAGTCTCGCTCACGCCCGGTCGTCTCTCTGTCCAACCGCCACCTGTCTGTCTGTCCGTCTGTGTGTCCTCAGGCTGATGGGCAGCATGTCCCTGTCGAACCACTACCGGTCGGAGGTCCTGCTGGACGTGGAGACGGCGGCCGGAGGCTTCCAGCAGAGGAAGGGGATGAGGCGCTGCCTGCCGCTCACCTTCTGCTTCCACACCGGCCTCAGCCAGTACATGGCCCTGGAGCCCGCAGAGGGGCGCAGGATGTTCGAGAGCTTCTACCCCTGCCCCGTCCGTAACCTTCCTGTCCGCCTTTCAAAATAAAAGAGCTGTGCAGAGAGGGGAAAAAAGACCAGAGCGTGAAAGTTAAAGCTGAATTCATTAAAAAACGTCCGTGGCGTGATCTTTAGGTTTGCTCTGGTGAACTTTGAATTCACAGTTACGTCTCGTCTCGTGGCTGCTGCAGCCGGCAGTAATGATACTTAGAAAGCGACGTCCTCCGCCTCTGAACGAACAGCGGGAAGCTTTAATCCATCCTCCCGTTTTCTGTCACTCGTCCAGTTTTTAATTTAATTAATGACATCAGTAGGAATTATTGGTACATGCTGACCGAATTGTCCCTACTGGTTTTCCATCGTACTTGATGCTAAATTCAGTTCAGCATGGGGGACGGTGACGTATCGTTTCACACCAGAGTTAGTGAAAGTTTCCGTGGGTTTTCAGCGCGCGTGTAGTTTTCGTGCTGAAATTGCAGTTTACAGTCCAGATGTGTGAACAGAGTGGAGTGTTAACGGAGTGGAAGCAGACAGAACAGCGAGCGCTTTAATCGGCTCACGCCTCGTTCTCTGACTCGCTGCCTTTGTCTTTCAGGATCAGACGGCTCAGGATCCTTCGGCCATCGACATGTTCATCACAGGTGCGTTCAAGACACATCAAACACGTTTTCAGATTCACTGTCTGTCACTGTCCGAGGACGTTATCTCTGATGTCCGTCGAGACTAAACGTCCATAAACCCGCTGAGAAATCCTAGAAAACAGTCGCTCCTTCTAACTGCAGAACCTGCCTGAGAATCCTGCTGTTTTTAGCTTCCCTTCAGCAGCGCAGTGATCCAGACAGCTGCCGGCCTTTACCTGTGGCCACGTTCAAAGTGTCACGTTGCAGATGTTACCTGTTCCTGCAAACGTGTGTGTGTTTCACACTGGGGCAAACTGTGTGTGTGTGTGTGTGTGTTCAGGTTCCCGTTTCTTAGAGTGGTTCACGATGTACGTCCACAACGTCGTCACAGGAGAATATCCGATCATCAGAGACCAGATCTTCAGGTAACACACACACACACACACCTGCATGCACGCTGTCTAAACCTTTTTTCAGCCTGGACGCTGCTTTCCCATGTTTCTGCGTCTCGGTGACGAATGAAACCGGTCCAGCACTGAGCGATCATAAAGCACGCTTCATTCAAACTGGACAGGAACAAAATGTCTTTCCACTGTTCCAACGATCACCAGCTCTGGTTTGGTCTTAAGGTGTGAAAATATCGAGGGGGAACTACGGGTCGACCACACCAGAGCTGGTGATCGTTGGAACAGTGGAAAGACATTTTGTTCCTGTCCAGTTTGAATGAAGTGTGTCTTGTGATGATCTGCGAGGTAAAATTACTGTATTTGTCAATGGGGTCTGGTGGCTTTGACTGGAGCGCTAGAACGGCTGTTTCCGGTCAAACAAAAAGGATCTTTCTCTTTAACAAGAAGCTCTGTGTCTGTAGCGCCTTTCCATAATCTCGTCAGACAACCTGAGCCCGGCGGCGGCGAAAACAAGCACTTTAGGATTACATCGCAGCCCGTTTGACGGCTGCAGCGCGCTCGCTCGGTGCTGGACAAATACAGAGTTTAACTATAAAGGTTGAATATCAGTTTCTCAAAACAATAAGTACGTTCTGGATTCATTCTCACTGTTCACGTTAGTTTTTAATCCACGTCCGTCCGAGCGCCAGTCGTTCTGAGATATCATCTAATTCCTGACTCGGCTCGGTTGTGTGTGTGTGTGTGTGTGTGTGTGTGTGCTTGTCTGCAGGTACGTGCACGATAAGGGCTGCGTGGCGACCACCGGTGACATCACCGTCTCCGTTTCTACCTCCTTCCTGCCAGAGCTTTCCTCCGTCCATCCGCCGCACTTCTTCTTCACCTACCGCATCAGGTGCCGGTCCGCCCGCCGCCCGCCGCCTGTCTGCACGCACAGCGCACGCTGCTCCTGTCTCTTTAATGACTGTGTGTTTCCAGGATAGAGATGTCGAGCGGCGCGTCGCCTGAAGCCGCCTGTCAGCTCGACAGCCGCTACTGGAAAATCACCACGTCCGACGGCAACGTGGAGGAAGTCCAGGGGCCCGGCGTGGTCGGTACGCTGCGCGCGTCACGTGACCGCCTGTACAGCTGCAGATCGGCCGATGTCACCTGCTGAATTTGTGTCTGTCTGTGTGTGTGTGTGTGTGCGCAGGAGAGTTTCCGGTCATGACGCCTGGAAAAGTCCACGAGTACGCCAGCTGCACCACCTTCTCCACCCCGTCAGAGTACATGGAGGGTCACTACACCTTCCACAGACTGGGTAACTTCTGCACTTCCTGTTTTATCGCAGTAACGCCCAAAACGCCAGTTTGGTTCAGCGCTTGTGTGTATCGTTGCTGCTGGCTTTAACTCTGAAGCAGCTGCCCTTGTTGTTGTTGTTGTTTGTTTGTTTGTTTGTTTCTCTTGCAGCCAATAAAGAGGAAGTTTTCCACGTGGCTATCCCTCGCTTCCACATGGTCTGCCCCCCCTTCAGAGAGCCGGTGGTTCGAACGGTAACTGACGTTATAACTAAAGACGTTCAAAATCAGCTGAGTTTGTTTCTGTAGTTTTCTTCCTCTGATGATTTTATTAGCGCAGCGTTTGTTTAACTCGTATTTCCGTGATGAAGTGCAGAGCGAGCGACGGCGCAGCTGAAGCCTCTCGTTGCCGTGCCGTCGTCCCGCATGATGAAACTTGTTTCTTAATGAAAATCACTCGGGGGCTAACGTTCCCGACGGTGTCTGATACCTCTCCAGCAGAAGGCGTCGACCGGTTACACGCCTCGCTTCGACGACCACGACGACGACGGCGAGTACTGCGACGGAGACGGCGACGACTTCGGCGACCTGAGAGGAATCAACATGGCCGCCTTGGAGGGAGCGTGGTGCCCTCGGCACATCTGACCTCCGACCCCCACTACCATCCCTACTGCAGCGTTGTCAAGGAAACCAGACGGACCGTCAGTCAGTCAGGTCTGATCGATGACACTAAAACCTCCTGGAAGACCTGAATGATTGACAGACAGCAGGGGATTCTGGGACATGTAGTACCAACCGGAGCCACGCACGGGACAGAATCGCGTCGACTTCCGGCTGTCAGTCGAACGAACGAAACAAAAAATGTGAATGAGGTGTTTTCTAGAACAGATCTGCTAGTTTTTCTCGTTGCTATGTGAAACTGTCCGCTGAGCTCGGACAACGAGGACGGGACGATGACGTCATCGTCGTCCTCTTGGCTCAAAGGATTATCTGTTATTTGTGGCGCCCGGGGACACAAAACGGCCGCCGCCGGTTGCCGCAACTTCCAGTTTACTTTGCCGGCCAATCGGGAGCGAGCCGGAGCTTTTTTCTGAAACGCTCCTGCGTGAAAACGAGGCTCTGATATTTTCTGTTAAAGTTTTGCCGCGGTTCCTCCGTCAGGACGTTCTACGCTCTTCAAACGATCGCGTAGCTCCTTTCCCCCGCAGGAACCAACAGGCAGTAACCCGGGGCGGGGCTCCTCTCCTGTTTGCTGCATTTCACAGCCATGTACGCCATTAAAGGAATAGTATTTATATATATATATTTAACATTTAGGTCTGAACTCTGACGCGGGGCTGGCTACGTCAGGTGGCGTGCTGGCTGGTGGGAGACGGACTGAAGGAGGGCAGCTGATGTTGTGATAGTTTGTTTTTGGTTGTTTGATTTCTCCTCGGCTCCCAGAATCCAGACGAGACTCGATTTTAAAAATGTCGTGGGCTCTCGCGCCCCAGGTTTCGCCTTCCAGGCTGCATACAGTCTGCCCTTCCTTATCGGTAAAGGTCGTGCTGGCCGCGTGCAGCCTGAGAAGATGTCGTTAGCCGTGCTGGCGGCTACTGACTTGACAAATATCGGAAGGATTAAGTTGAGACGTTCGTGTTCCCCAGAGGATGAATCCTACTGGTGATAGGATCCTCTCACGTGTCCTCGAGCGCCGCCATGAGGTCGACATTTTAAGTTCTCCAACACTTTTGGTTTATGATCAAATACCTGCAAAACTGACGACTTTACTGCTAATTTAAAGATGTTAGCATGCTAAAACACTAAGCTAAGACGGTGAGCATTAGCGTTAGCGTAACGTTAGGGCGCTGATGTTAGCATTTAGCATTCAGCGGACGACGTGGCTACGCGTTACTTTAGGTTCCTGCAGTGGAAAAGGGTTTCACGGTGGTTTCCTTCGTGTTTCATGAGTCACTACGCACCACGTGAAGTCTTCATTCCTGCAGAGCGATTATCTACGGGAACCCGGGGTTTTAGTTTGTGCAGAAGAAGAGGAGCGTTTCCTGCTCGTGTCTCGTGCTTCGCACTGTTTTCTGAAACTTGTGTTAATCGCATGAAGCAGATTTCTTTCTTCTCTCTGTGTGTCGGGGGCGGACGTGTCTGCGCTCTCTGATGTGATTGGTGGGTTTGTTTTGTATGTTTTGGCTAAATAAACAACAAATATTCATGGCTGCCGAGTCGCTGTTGACTGTCACATGATCACGCTGTCCACACACACACACACACACACTTTACTGACGTAGTTCATGTTGTAGGGGAAAGTAAGTACATTACTCAGGTACTTCTACCTTTTGAGTATTTCCATTTTCTGCTACTTGGTACTTCAACTTCTCTTGTCAGCTTCAGTTACTTTGCAGATTCAGATTAACAATCCGAAATATAATCAGCACATTCATTAGAATGTATTATTACAGCAGCATGAAGTCATTAAGATGAGCTCCACCTTTACACACATTAATGATTTATAATCCAATAACATATTATTCTGAAACACTGAGTATTCATGTTGATGCACCACAGGAAACACTTTTTAGGAACAATTTCAGGTTTTTATTTTTATTTTACGCACAAATCGAAAATGTGCGTAAAACAGGTGGATGGAAACACTTTATTTCCCTCCACCTCCACCTTCGGGCGTGGCTGTCTTGTTCTTTTGTGTATGCTACATACACCGTTCATAAATCAATACGTTTCAACGAGTTCATCTGTGATAAGCAACACATTTTCTGCTCTTTCGTAAAACCTGAAACATTATTATTATTATTATTATGTTCTACAGTTGTAAAACTACCAAAACACACGATTCGGACTTTTCTTGCCGATAAGCGTCACACACGTAACAACAATGACCAAAAGAAGAAGCAGCAGTTAGAGTTAAAGTTTGGTAAGTGTAGTTGTAACGTGTGCAGAGTTTAAGGAAATACAGAAAGAAACCAAAGTGGTTGAGACTCCGGACGTTTCCGAGCGTCAAATTATTTAAAAAAAAAACCTCATTTTGTTTGACTTCACTGACGTCGAACTGAAAAAGTTCACGTGGACTCGACAAAGAAACTACCTGTAAAGTTTTCATCACCGGAAATCACAAAACGGGTGTAGTCCTTCCTCCCTCTCCTCCCTCTCAGTCCTCCTCCTCATCCTCCTCCACGATCACCCTCCCTGTTCTCCTCCTCTTCCTCCCCCCTCTCGTCTCCTTCCTCTCCTCGTGCTCCCCCTCCTCATTGTCCTCCTCCTCGCCCTGCCTTCCTCCTCCTCCTCCTCCTCTTCCTCCTCCCTCCTCCTCCTCCCGGGCGTTGCAGCGGCTGCAGTGCCTCCTGAAGCCGCCCAGGAAGTGGGACCTGAAGCAGCAGAAGGGGCAGGCGTAGCGCCCGGGCCGATGAGCCGCTCTGATGTGCTGCTGCAGCCGGCTGGGCAGGAAGAAGGAGCGTTTGCACTCTTTACAGGCGTACGGACGCTCGACGTCGTGGCTGCGCACCACGTGACTGATGGCAAAACCTGTAAGGACAAGGACAGGGACAGATTAACCCACAGGTGGAACTGTTGCTCATAACAACGTCGCGTCTTTACTCGAGTACTGTGGTACTTTTCGAGCTCGCCTCTACTTCTACTCCGCTAACTCTGTGCTTCGCTGCATTTATCTGACAGCTTTAGTTACTTTAAAAGATTTTTACACACAAAACATTTATAAACGACAGTTTACACGAGTACAGCTGACTTATTGATTAATTGGAAACTATTTTGATCGGCTAAGTCATTTTTCATGTAAAAAAGATTTCATGGCTCCGGCTTCACAAATGTTTTGGATTTGCTGCGTAACGCGCACCGATCTCCGACTGTTGCATTGTGGGTAACGGAGGCACCGAGTTTTGACGAGGAAGAAAAATGTGTGGAATTAAAAAAAAAATCCGATATTTCGAGCGTCCGCCGTGAGTCCGACGGCGTTTCTCAGAGTGTGACGATGAATCTTTCGAAGCTTCGTTTAGACAAAGAAGCAGTTCGAGGTTGAAGTATCGCGCTGTGATTCGGGTGAGCGTCGGTACCTTTGAGTTTGGTCTTCCAGCCACAGATCAGGCAGACGAAGCGGTTGGAGGTGAAGCGGACCACTTTGGCCGTGGCCTCCATCTCCTCCCTCAGCAGCTCGCCGCTCAGCCCGAGCTCCTCCTCCTCCTCCGCCCCGCTGCTCTGCGTGTGTTTGGGGGTGGCGGCGTCCCGTCGGATGGCCTGGGCGGCGTACGCTTTGGGGATGTCGTGTTTCCTCACCACGTGGTTGATGCCCAGACCTTTCAGCTTGGTCTTCCAGCCGCAGATGAGGCAGCGGTAACCGGCGCCGTCGAACATCAGCACGCTTTCATCCCCTTCGCCGCCTGCTTTAACCGACTCCGGCCGCTGGGAGGCGCCATCTTCCTCGTGTCCCTCCCCTTCCTCCTCCTCCTCAGCCTCACTGCTCCTCTTTCTTTTAAGAGGGTCTTTCCCTCCCTCCTTCTCCTCCTCCTCGCCCTTCTCGCTCCCGTCGTCCCCTGCGCCCCCCTCCCTCTCGTCCATGCAGTGTTTGGAGATGATGTGTTTGTACAGCTTGGTGAAGTCTCGGCTGGTGTAGAAGCAGTCGGAGCAGTGGAACAGCCGGGCGGTGCTCTGGTACATCACGATGTTGCCGAGGCGACCCACCGTCACGCCGTCCAGGCAGGCGGGGTGAGAGGCCGCCATGTGGGACAGCTGGTGGGCGTGGCTCTTGGAGAAATGGCCGCAGAGGGGGCACTGCAGGTGAGCCGCGACGCCGCCTCCCACTTCGCCACGAGTTTGTATGATGACAGACATCGCTGCTTCTACAGAGGCTGGACAGAGACCAATAAAGTTAATTCAAACGCATTCACAAACAGTCGTTAATAGGCAAACTGAAATACGAGCCTGATGCCTTTCAAATGAGAAACCAAAGATATTTAAACTGCCGTGACAGAGAATTTAGAGCTGAAAGGATTAATCAATAATCGATCGATTGTGATTAATCGTTTCGCAAAACTTGACTGGTTCCAGCTTCTCCAATGTGAATATTTGCTGTTTTTTTTTTGGTCTTCTGTGACAGTAAACTGAAAATATTTTGGTTTTGGACAAAATGAGAAATTTAAAGACGTCACTTCGGGCTCATTCATTGACCAGACTAACAGTCGGCTGATCAATCGATAGTGAAAATAATCGTTAGTTAAAGCCCTAAAATTAATGGACAAAATAATCTGCAGATAAACTTATAATGAAAATAATAGTTATACTAAATTGGAGACTTTCCTTATGGTGTTTGGGGACATCGGGAGGACGTGACCTCAGTACCGTAAATTCTCAAATAGTGGCCGGGGCCTTTATTTGAAGCAGGCGTATATTAGAGACAGGCCTTTATTTCTAATTCATTGTTTGATGAATACGATTGATCATATTTGTATGAAGCCCTCTTGCGTTACAGAATCCCTTCATTTCCTCACAAGGCTTTTATTGTGAAACATTTGCAGGACGTGCAGTTTTGATGCGTGGGATTAAATGATGACAAGGCAGAATGTCAGAATGGATATGTGATTGATGAATGTGAAAATAAAATTTATTGGAAAGCATATTCTCCTATAACAAAGTGTGTTACAGTAGATCACAAGAGGCTCATGCAAAGCCGTTGAAACTGAAGAGTTGGCTAACAGCACCAGGAACTTGTCATCGTGTTAATTTACACACATGATCAATTTAATTTGCGCGACGTACGAGCGAAGTCACGTGTGCATTAACGGCCATTCCTATTTGTCAAATATCTAATAACGATCATCAGGTTCATCATCCTCACCATTATCATTGTTCTCCTCCTCCTCATCATCAAGAACAACAAGTTCATTGTTAAATAGCTCCTCTTCATCTTCCTCCTCCTCCTCCTCCTCCTGGGCTGCTTCGCACCGGTTCTCCCGGCTCCGCTGTCGGCGCCGGGCGAGAGCCTCCCGCCCGGCGGCGCAGGGCTGCCCCTCCCTGAAGCAGAGGATGAGGTCGTCTTCGCTGCCGTCACTTTTCACAGACAGTCCACAAACCTTGAAAGACTCTCTGATCATATCCTGGTCCAGTTTGTCCCAGGCTGCGACGACCCAGTCCACCAGCAGGCGGCGGGCGGGGGCTTTTAGCTTCCCTGCGGCTGTGTATTCCTTATCTGCGTCCCCCGCCGCCCACTGATCGTAGGCATCATGCAGACTCCGCTTGAAGGGCTGGTTCCACATCACGTCGGGGGCTTGGACATATTTAGTGCAGCCTCCCGGGATCTCCGCCGTCGTGATGTTGTAGCCACGTTTCAGTTCGGCTTTGGTGGCGGCGCCGATGTGGCGGCGGTACGAGTCCCACACCAGGAGCCGCGGGGTGGCGCTGAATTTTCCCACCACGGACCGCAGCCAGTCGGCGGTGAGAGCGTCGTTCATCCAGCCGTTCACAGACGTGGAAATCACGGCGCTGGAGATCTGCTGCTGCTGCGCCGCCTTCGCTTCCCCAGCAGCCCCTCTGAAGACGATATACGGCTTCAGTTTGGTGCCGTCGGCCTTGGCGGCGAGGACGACGGTGAGATGGCTGTTCTCGTGTCCCGTGGTTTTCGGAGCCACGCTCTTCACACCTTGTGTGTCTGTAGCAGTGGGGGACAACACGTCAAACCCAACTGTAGCCTCGTCCATTGCAATGATGTCCCCCTCTAAAATCCCTTTAGAGCCGACCGCCTTGCCAACGTAGTCGACAAACGAAACCAGTTTCTCAGCGAGTAGATTCGGGTCCTCCTGGCTCATGGTGGTGCGGCGTCGAAGCGAGAGGTCGTTGCGCTCTAGAAATCTTTGTAGCCAACCCGTGCTGGCCACAAACATCTTGCCCCCATCGCTCACTGAAGGGTAGATCTCCAACGCTTTCTTTTTGATCATATTTCTCGATACTCTGTTATGTTTGTCCCACATTGAGTAAATCCACTCTGAGAGCCTTTCCTCCAGCTCCAGGCTCACTTTCTTCCTCCCGCCTCCAGTGAGCCGTGCTCTCCCCTTGTCGGCTAACAGCAGCTCGCCCTTCTGTTTCCTCCAGTCCCTGATTCTCTTCGTGTCAATGTTAAAGTGCCGCGCAGTTTTCTCCCCCGAATGTGTCTCCGCATACTGCAAAACTCTCTCTTTGAATTTGAAATCAAATTTCCGTCTGGGTGCCATGCTCCTCGAGTTCACCCTCTACGGTGTGCTGGAAAATTCAGTGGGGACATTAACATGCACGCACCCGCAGTGACTGGAAAAAGGACAATAACACTTCAGATGAGTAATCCAGAACAACAAAGTATTGCAAAATGACATGATTATATTGTTGAATTTATTAAGTTAAAGCGATGTAAATGTACTTTAAGTTTAGTCGGCATGCCTATTATATGACACCAGGAGTTCATCGACCCGTTTTTTCCCCCCGACCATCATTTGAGAAAATACAGTATTTCTAAAAGTGCGATGAGCATTATTCACTACTTTCTGGTGTTTTATTATCTAAATGATTTACTGAAAAATGATCAATACTGCTTGAATGAAGCCCTACACTGGACTTTATGATTGTCACCTGAACCAACCTACTAATTTACATTTTATGTTCAGCTACGCACAGCTGATAAACTCATCTCGATCCAAAATGAGACGCCTTTAACCAGACTTGATTTATATTTACGCTATTTTCCCAAACTAAAATCGACAGTGGAAACAAAAGGACTTATTTAGAACGGAGACTTGTCTCTTCAGTAAGTTCGCTGCTTCACACATTATTCCGGGTCTGTCCCGGGATTGTAACTATAATGTAATAACGGTAAACAGTCCGGCTGCTGCTTCACACCGTGAAACAATGGAATAACGGCCCGCAGCTAACAAGCTAACTCCCCGGCTAACGCGCTTAAAACCGCATTTTAAATCCTCTTTCCCACCGAACTGCCTCTCCCGCCGGGTGCGTTTTTAAATGAAATAACGCTGCTCAATCGGAACTGACGGGGAAATCACTCAGGAAAATCATTTTAACCGTATTAAATCTTCAAGTTTGGTCCGGACCCACCGATTAGCTTCAACCCGCTGAGACGCTAACACTCGCTTCTTTGTTTACCTCCAGCACAGCCAATCGGCTCGCTTCCGCAGTCTGGCGATTGACCAATCACAGCAATCCCGTCAACCCACGTCTCCCCTCTCCGCAATTATCGCGAGATCTCAGTGCTGCTTTAAACTCAGAGGTATGCCTTCGTTGTAATCGTTTACAGATGCTTGAACGATCAAATAAACCAATTGCAACATCAATATTATTCAAAATAAATGACCAAATATTACTAATATACTCCAGCACTGCACATAAAGTTCATTTTATTTTGACCCGTACTCAAATGGATCAGCACTTAAGAGATTTTAAAGCCGCTGATTGGTTGGTTTCCTGCTGAAGAACTACAAATGAAGTCTGAAGCCTTGACCACAGACAGAATATTTTAACGGACGATGCATGTGCTGCAGAGTAACTGCGATACACCGTGTGTGTGTGTGTGTGTGTGTGTGTGTATCCAGGACAGACTAAGGTGATTAATGAAGCTATTTTTGCCTGGAGAGAGCGGAGGAGGAGAGGACTACATCTCCCATCACCCATTTCGATGTGACATCATCTTTCCGTCAGGTGCGTGTGTGCGTGCAGCTTCTCATCCATCAGGCAGTCGTCTAATTGGCTGCTGGGGGAGATGCTGGCCTGGTTGGTTGCCTAGCAGCGGTTGCTCTCAGAGGTACACGGGTTCTGTAGCTGAACACAGTGAGCACGCAGCAAAGTGCATTTACTGAAGCACAAATACTTGATTGCGAGTGTTTGTGACGAGCTGAAGGATGAAGAGTTGATGAAGAGGAAACTCTCCTCCTCCTGAAGCTGAATAAACTCTGTAACCCCCCCTCGGATCAGCTGGGAAACGCATCGTCGCAGAGCTGAAAACAGGCTGTTTCTCTGATACGTGGTTCTCGCAGGACGACGACGCCGCAAACACCTGATGATCTTATAGACCATGATGCATTGCTGCAGGTTAAACTGCCCAACAGGATATAAAGCAGTTAAAATGAGCTCGACCTGAAACACCTGCAGCAGTAAAACGCAACACACACACGAACGCAGAAACATCAGATATAATAAAACACTGACAGGAAGCGTTTTACTGCACAGGGACGACTCTCACTTTAACTACATGTTGCTGATGATACTTCAGACTTTTACTGCAGTAAAGGATGTGAACACTTCTTCCCCCGCTGGGGAGGGGATGATGGGAGAGAGGAAGTTAGGGTCGAGCGAGGACTGGTTTGAGCAGAGAGAGAGAGAGAGAGCAGGGAGGGGGCTTTTATTGTGGTAGGACGAGGGCGAGAGAGAGAGAGAGAGAGAGGAATCTGTGTTTGAACTTGTGTTTTCTGTCTTTGTTAGCTGAGATTCACTTTCACACACACACGCAGGGCGACGTCGGGGCGAGCGAGGACGACATGCTCTGCTTCAAAGGTGAGGGAGGCGGAGGAGGCATGGGGAAGTTCAAAATGAAGACGTCAGTAGAAATGCTGCAGATAAAAGAGTGTGTGTGTGCATTTATACTGGATGTGTGTGTGTGTGTGTGTTGCCAAAAACTTCACCGAGCTGCTGAAGACTACACCAGCTGTGTGTGTGTGTGTGTGTGTGTCCTCAGATGTAGGTCATTTTGTCCGCTGGCTGTCTGTTAACACACACACACTTATCTCCACAACCTTTTCTTGTGTGTGTGTGTGTGTGTGTGTGTGAAGAAAGAGGGTCGAGCGAGCTTTATTTTGAGCAGAGAGAGAGAGATTAATGGGGGGAAAGTGTTGACTGGATGCAGTATTTTCCAGATTACAGCTGCCGCGGTCCTTTGTGCTTTCTTTCTGCAACTGTTACTATGGTTACTGCTACTAACGCCGCCGCCGCCGCAGCTGAAATGGCTCCCGTGATGTTTTGCGTTGAAATTGAATCTTTGTGGCTCGTAGAAAGTTTTGGGTCACGAGGCATGTGCGTTCTTGAGTTTGACACGTGCAAATGTGTGTGTGTGTGTGTGTGTGTGTGTGTGTGTGTGTGTGTGTCAGTAATCATTGCTGGCCTGTTGAGGCAGGCTGAAACATCCCATTCATCTTCCAAAACACAGCTGTTTCTGTACAACACACACACACACACACACACACACACACACACACACACACACAATAAGCAGTTTTAAGTAAGAAAACAGCTGCAGAAACACACAAACCGCAACTTTAATATCACAATTATTTGAAATATTTAAGTGATTAATTGTTTTCTTTTATTTCTTTGGGTGTGTTTTTTTTTCTAGCTTTCATTCACGTTATTAGCCTTTAATTGCAGCAGAAACACACAAAGAAAAGTGCAAAAACAAACGTCAAATACACATGCGAACATAAATGCCCCTTTAAACACCTGCACACAGGTGTCCAGACTGAACGACACACACAGAAGGAAATGAATAAACGAAGGCAGAGAACACGGTGTGTCGATAATAACACATTAGCAGAGATTACATGCAGAAATGCTTTTTCTTATTTATTTCTTAAGGTTTGTAGTTCCTTCTTTAAAACAGTCGTCCATCGGTGCTCATCCTGTTACACACTAACGGCAGTTTTCTCCGTCTGTGTGTGTGTGTGTTTTTCTTTGTCGGACCACCGATCGTTAACGGAGCTTTGCCCTCGGGAGACGTTCGCCGTCGAGTACGCGAAAAACACAAATAAAACTGTCAGAGGAGGAGAGAGTCGCTGAAGGTCAGGTGACTCTCTGCACACTAAACCAATGAGCCGATCATTAGATCAATGCGACTGAGCCTCAGACAGGAAACTCGTCTTTCAGTCACAACAATGTGATCGTTACTTTTGTGTGAAATGCCGACGGTTTTTAACCCTCCTGTAGAAGCCTAGAGAGGCCGAGTGTGCAGTTACTTCTTATTCTGACGGAACAGGCTCGACTCTAGGGCGCACTTACTCGCTCGTTCTGGAGCTTTCACATGGTCTTCAGCAGCAGATGGAGTTCGCTCAGTTACCACAGAACCGTTAATGTTCGCAATTTTGATTTTTCTGAGCACTTCTCTGGTCAAGGTCCACTTACTAGCTTGTTCTGGAGCTTTCAGCTATTATTGCAAGCTGTATCGGCGGATGGAAGAAGTAGAGTATCAGAATCAGAATCAGAAATACTTTATTGATCCCCGAAGGGAAACTCTTTGTTACAGCAGCTCGCCTTTACGTCAGTGCACACAGGAGAAAGTGCTAGCAAAAAATAAACACTATAAAACAGGTCAGAAATAAGTTAAGTATCCTGTCGGTATAAGTACAAGATAAACTAAGTGTCGAGTACCAAGTGGGTTTACCGGTTGATGGTGAAGTACAGTCTAAAATACAATGTAACTCCTTATGTAATAAATAATAGTAATAAGAGGAGGTGCATGTACTGTCGAAGAGTAATGGAGGTATATAGTATAAGTAGCAATAAATAAGAAAAAACTAACATGGGAAAACTAATATTGCACGGGAGTATTACACAGAATATTGCACAATTATTATTAATTATGGCGGAGATGTTAATGCTCAATGTCCAGTTTAGTGACTTCGGGTCAGACAGACTGACACTTAGAGGGAGGAGTTAAAGAGTCTGATGGCCACAGGCAGGAGTGACTTCCTGTGGCGCTCTGTGGTGCATTGTGGGGGGATGAGTCTTCCGCTGAAGGCGCTCCTTTGCTTGACCAGCACGTCATGGAGCGGGTGGGAGACGCTGTCCAAGATGGCGTGTAGTTTACCCAGCGTCCTCCTCTCTGACACCACCGCCAGAGTAGCAGCCAGGATGCTAGTAAGTGGATCTCGAGTTGAGAGATAGTTACCTCTTGTTTTCTTAAAATCTCGATGCACTCTTTGGCGCAGAGGAGCACGAGGCATCGGGCCGTGATGAACACACAACATAAGCAGATACAGGATCAAAAAAAGTGAAGAAACTCTTTTGTTCAACATCGACCTTCTGTTGTCCGATTCTGTGATCCAAAAATACATTTACCCAGTCTGACACAGTAATACAGTATCAAGCAGCATGTGGTGTGTGGAGGTAAATACCTGCCTCTCCCCGGCCATCTGCAGACCTGGATAATCCCCGTTAGAAGATTAGAGGCGGAGACGGGAGAGGAAACGCAGCAGCTCGCAGTCGACACTTGTGAAGAAATACCGACGCTTCCTGTCGACGTGCTTTCGGGCTGTAATCGTTTTTTTGGACTCGTGGATTGCTGGGAGAGTTGTTTGCCTTTGGCGGAGACAAGTCTGAGATTTTAATTGTAAAGGAATGAGGAGGAGAAGAAGAAGTCACGTGGAGCTGCTAAAAGTTTAATTGTGGCTGACTGAAAGACCTTTTGGCGATTTAGGGGTTTTGAAGCTATTATGTGGATTTTGAAGACGAATCTGAAGCTGTGAGATATTTTGAGGCTTTTATTGTGAGAGGGGCTTTCTGTGTAAGTTTCTTTTGAACACTGTTCATGCTTTTATTGTGAAGGCTACAAAAACGTGGGTCTTTTGTCATCCTTTTTGTGAAGGATACAAGTTTGTGTCGTTACTCTGAAGGACGTTTAAGCAGAAGACTCTTATTGTGAATCGTGGTGGTTTTATTGTGAAAAATCACATTTTGGGGATTTATTTTTAAGCTGTTTGTGTTTGTGTTTATTCGATATTTATTATGTTGAGTTGAAAAACCGCAAATTTTACTGTGAAGGATAGAAACATTAAGGTTTTTTAAAGAACTGGGAACCTTTTCAAACATTTATTTTCAGGAACTCTGGGCTTTTACTGTGAAGGATTTACCAAACATTGGTCCTTTACAGTTAAAGATTAAAAATCTGAGTTTTTCTTCAAGGAAAGACCCTTTTTTGGAAGGACTGAATGCTGTTTGAACATTTATTGTGAAGTTGAGCTGAACTTGGGGGGGAAAAAACATACAAGGTGCTTTTATGATGAAGGGTTGGAAATTTTCTAGGGCTTTTATTGTGAAAAGATGGTTAGTGAGGGAATAGTTTTCGTCGCGTTGATCGTCTCAGATCTGTCCTGAGGACGGAGCCGGACATCAAACGGCCAACTGGCCATCAGGACAGGATGATTTCGTATGTGGAGTGTCTGGGCGGTGAGGGGGCAGGTCTTGGCGGGGCGTCGCACTGCTGGAATGGGGGTCCTGATGAAGAGCGAGATGAGCTTCTTCCACGCAAGATGGCCGCCCTGCAGCCCAAGATGGAGGGCAGCCTGCGCCGTCGCCTTCTCAGCGCCAAAATCCACCAGCACCACAATGCCATTTTGGGACTGAACGCAGGTGGTGCAGTCAGGACAGGGACGCCCTCAGGTGACAAAAAGCCCCTCCCACCTCACCTTCAGTATCCAGGCAACAGCCCCTGGTACCGCCGCCAGCACCTCCCACCACGACCCCACGTCCACCCTTCTCTTGCTCCGGAGGCTCACGGGAAACTTTTTCTCGCTCCAGAAGCTTATGGGAAACCCAACTTGCAACCCCCGCCCGTTCAGCTGCCGCGCTCCGCCTGCCCTGTCCTCACCCAGCGGTGCAGAACCAGTTCAGGCCCCCCCACCCCGGAGCCCCGCCCCGGCTACGCCCTGCCCGTCCCCTCCCCTCTCGGCTCCCCGCATCCCCTCAGGGAGCCGGAGGTGCCGCCACAGTACTGCTACCGCCCCAGCAGGAGGCGCAAGACCAGCTTCTTCTGCTTCAGACCTCGCCGAGGGAGGAGCTCCGCCCCGGAAGCCACACAAACCACGCCCCTTCTACGTAAAGGTACTGCTGGGAATTCTGGGTAGTAGGTTACATGTTTGTGTGGACTGTCTTCTTGGACTACTGCTACTAGAACTTCTTACACTACTACTCTATTCCAGCTGGTGTAGCTCTGTTTAGTCTGTTTAGTCCTGAATGGTCACCTTTAGCATAATTTGGCTCTTTTTGGTCCCGCTGGTCCCAGTTAGACTTGTTTGGCACAAAAGTGTCCCGACTGGTCCCATTTTGTATCTGTTTGGTCCTGAATTGTCCCGTTGCTACCAGCTACTCTTGTTTGGCCCGGTTTGGTCCTGAATGATTCCAATTAGCCTAACTTGACTCTGTTTGGTCCCAAATGTTCCCAGCTACCTAGGTTTGGCTCTGTGCGGTCCTGAATGGTCCCAGCTAGCCTGCTTTGGCTCTGTCTGGTCCTCAGTGGCTCCAGTTTCTGTTTAGTCCTGAAAGTTTGTAGCTACACACAACTTTGGCCCAGTTTGGTCCTAAATAGTTTCAGCTACCCATGGTTTGGCTCTGTGTAGTTTTGAATGATCCCAGCTAGTCTGGTTGGCCCTGTTTGGTCCTGAATAGTCCCAGCTTTGGCTTTGTTAGGTTTTACCAATCCCAGGTAGCCTAGTTTGGCCCTACGTGGTTCTGAATGTTCCCAGCTACCCTCGGTTTGACCTTTAAATGACTTCAGCTAGCCTGGTTAGCCGCTGTTTATTTTTGAACTGTCACATTTTCCTGGATTTGGATCTGTGGTCCTGAATGGTTCCAGTAGACCTTTTCCACAGCAGACATTTTTATTTGTCACAGCGGGAAAAGCTCAGGTGGAACTAATGATATTGATGACGTTCACATTATAATTTAGTTATTACTAATGTTGTAAGTTGCTCTTTGTGCCGTGACACTCGCACAGTGTGTTACTGTCTCATCAATAACGTATCACAGCTCAGATAACAAACACTCACACTCACACTAAAACAACAACAACAACTGTTCTCCCTTAATTAACTCCCCTGTGTGTAATCGTCTCTGTGAGTGTGTGAGCAGGGATTAGCTGCCGCTCCATACGCTAGGCTAATGGCTAATTCCTATAATGACAGATGAACAGGCTTTACCATGAAACAGCTGCTACCTGTTAGCTTCACCTGCTAGCTTCACCCACCGGTGTCTGACTGGTTCCATAAAGTCGTTTCAAAGCATGTTAAGTTAAGGCTGTGTATTGATCGTTCCTGGTTTGATTTTGGACCACGGTGTCATAGGGTGACGATCCTGGTCGCACAGGAAGTCCCGCCTCTCCACTCCACTCTGATTGGACAGCAGAGAAACAGCTCTTTTTTTTCTGCTCAGAGTTCAGAGTTGAACATATTCCAACTATAAATACACACTGTGACATAACGATAGCGTGACCTACTTACCGTCTAATTAATTAAACTAATTAAAACAGTTGCGAGGTGACGACAGACGGACGGACGGACGGACAGGCTGTCAGGCGTGAAGACAGAAGTAATTAGCTGCTCCAGTGGCCCAGATAGCTGGCACACTTACAGACTGGAACTGTCCCAGTTTGGGACTGGTGATGAAGGTGATCCTCAGCTCCGTCAATACCGTAACCACTGTACATCAACACACACATATATCAATGGTGGCACAGGTGGTTTAAGTGTAGTATTTGCAGGTAATGCTGATGTTGAACACATGCTGTACGTACACGTACCAGTGTGTCGCTGCCGCTTTCAAATTAAATGAGAAATCCGGCTCCTTCGGTGCCGTTTTAGACCCCTTTTTGTTCCAGAAGTCCCCTCAAACCTCTTTTGGATAATAAGGCCAAAAATGCAGCATCATCCAGCTGAAACACGACATGTTTGCTGAGGTCCGCAAACGTGCCTGGTATATATTACTAAATCTGAATGACTTTTAATCAAATTACCACAACCTAACGGACACCTGGGGGTCAGTGAGGGTCCTGCTGCCGGGTTTGAGACCCAAACCTTGCCTGTGATCTGAAGCTACACTTTTGATGTATATAGCACCCCTTCAAGGATCACTTGGGTCTCCTCGAGGACCTGTGGAACAACCTCAAAGACTTTGACACTATTTAAGGACCCCATCCCACCCATGGTCCTCCTCAAGGACCATTCAAACCTCCCCCGGGACCTCTGGTACCTTCTCAAGGATCCATGGAACCACGTCAGTGACTCCAGGACCCTCTCCATTTTCAGTTCTGTCCTTAACTTTGGTCCCGTCCCTACAAACAAGCGACGAGAGGTTCGCCGTGTCCTCGCTCAGTTTGGCCCTCACAAAGACAGGAATTCGGGGAACACAGAGAAACACAGCAAAGGCAGCGAACGCAGAGATTAAAGATGAACAGCCTCACATCTAAAGCGCACACACACACACACACACACACACACACACACACACTTTCATCTCCCTTCATCTACAAAGCATCGTGTTTCGTTTGTGTGTGTGTTAATGCAGTATGTGGGTAACCTTCATCACCTGGCGACACACATGAAGGACACACACGTGTGCTGGCTCCCTGCCAACGCGTGTGTGTGTGTGTGTGTGTGTGTGTGTGTGTGTGTGTGTGTGTGTGTGTGTGGAAGAGAGAGGGGCGAGTACTGACGAGAGAGAGAGAGAGAGGTGGGAGGAGACGAGTGGAGCTGCATTACTGCTGCTGCTCCGTCTGCTGCAGCCGCACGAGCGAGCGAGCGAGCGTGTGTGTGTGTGTGTGTGTGTGGCGTCGTTATGGTTCTGATCGGAGCGGCGATCAAATCCGTCCTCAGATATCTCAACAAGACCAGAGGTGAGTGTGTGTGTGTGTGTGTGTGTGTGTGTGTGTGTGTGTGAAGCATGTCGAGAGAGCATCACTTGTGTTTAGAGTGTAAAAGACCTCATAAAATGCAGCTCTCTGATTGGCTGGCAGGTGTATGTTAACAGCTTGACCACCTTCCTAAATCTAAGCACAAGGTGTGTTAAAACTGCGGGTAACCATAGCGACAATACAGATAACTGACTCAAGGACCCCTGGAACCTCCTTGAGGACTCCAGGACCCTCTTCAAGGTCCTCATAACCCCCTCAGTGACCTCCAGAGCCTCTTTAAAGACATCTGGTACTTCTCAAGGACCTGTAGCACCCTCTCCAGGACCCTTGGGGCCTCCTCAAGGACCACTATGACCACTAGGAACCTTTCAGGCTCCTTAAGGACCTTTCGTACCTCATCAACGATCCCTGGGACCTCCTCAAGGACCATTTGAGTCTCCTTTCGGGACCTGTAGAACCCTCTCAAGGACCGTTTGTAGTTTCAGCCTTGAGACCCCTTCAAAGAACCCAAAACAACCAATAAACCTTCTCCAGGACCGGTGGTACCCCCTGAAGGACCCCAGGGAACACATCGAGGACCGTGCGAACCTCTCCGAGGACCTCCGCTACCTTCGTAGAAGTTAAACTCGGCGTTCTCAAACGTCTTTCCCGCTCTTCGCGCACAATTCAAACATTTGATCACCGCAGCTTCGCTGATCGATGTTTCACAGCGACATTTTGTTTAGTCGGGAAGAACGAAAAAAATGGATTAAACGCCTGTGCGTCGCGAAGCCTCGACGCTCGCTTTACTTTCCTCGCCGTCTGTTAACTAGCGGCTTTGGGAGATTCGCGCCGACTGTAAAGCAAACAACTGTTTTCTGATACACGCAGCGAGATGGCTTTTACAGTCGTGTAAAGTAGCTCGTGTCTGTAACTGCGGAGTGAGACAGCGTGTGTGATTGTGACACCTGGACCTGGTGTAGTCTCATTAGACTTCCTGATTAAGTCCTTCGGCTCCTTTTTTTACGAACTGGGATCAAAATGTTGTCCGTTTAAACAAGTCGAAGTGTCCTTGAGCAAGACACTGAACCCCAAATGTCTTCCGATGTGGCGAAAAACTGGACAAAAATGTGCTGTTTGCTTACGAACAATCGCTGTGTTTGTCGAAAGAGAAATACTCCGGAGTTTCAGCTCCTCCAAGCTGCAGGAAACTGGCGCTTCACGCCTGCTCCTTCAAAATAAAAGCCCTCTGGCGCTGTGCCCGTGTCGCTGAGGTCACCTTGAGGAGTGCCGAGCGCTGCAACGCTGATCATCACTGTTTCTTACTCTGTGAATCTGCTGAAGCGAGATTAAACACACACACACACACACACACACACACGCGCTGATCTGTGCTGTACTCTCTGTCTCCGCAGCAGGGGACGGGGACAGTAAGTGGTCCGTTCACTACACTACCCAGAAGCCCCAGCAGGGTCTGGTCTTCGTCCCTGGGAAAAGACGATCCGGCAGCGCTGATGATCTGCAAGGTCAGAGGTCAACAGAGAAAAGCGGTGAACACACACACACACACACACACTGTAGTTTATTCTGACTCACACACACACACACCGTCCTGCTGCCCCAAACACTCACTACAGCACCACACGTGGATTCATCCGCCGCTGGAAATAGTCCCCGACAGACGCTCCGTTTCCTCCTGTTGGTCTGATTAAAGCTACAGCGAGCAGCTGTTTGAGGAACTGAGCCTTTTTAAACAGGAAACTACAGATCTGTGTTTTTAAAGTTTACGTCTTCAGCAGGAACCAACGGGCTCGCAGCTGAGCGCCGCGGACAGGAAGTCAGACGGTGCTGAGAGGCGGACCGACACTATCTAGCGAGTTCTATGTTGGAGACTGTATAGTGACCCGCTACTCGGGTCATTTTCTCTGCGCCGTTAATTAACGTGCCAGATCGACGTGATCACAATGCATTCTGGGATACTTTGAGCCCACTACATAGGGTAAAATACTTCTCACTATACATTCGGACCGCACTGCAAAATGGCGAACATGTGTGTGATTTTGGACACACACACACACACACACACACACTCGCTGACATAATGCATTCCTTAGCCGCTGAACTAAACTTTAATTACTTGTTAATTTTCAGATAAAGCTCCTAAATAAATGTGTCGGAGTAGAAGTATAAAGTACATTTTACGTTTCGGGGGGAAATATTGTTCTTTTTTTACTGCGCTACGTTTATTCGATAACTTTAGTCAGTCCTTTCTTCTTTCTGCAGATTCAGAATAACAATACAAAAATATAATTATGACGTCATTTCATATCATTTATTCATTTCCAGGGTGAAGTTACCCAGCAGGATATGAAGTAGTTAAAATGAGCTGCAGCTGCAGCATCAAAGTGATGATCATTAATGCATCAATAATTATAGTTTGATGCTGACACTTTTTGTGCATTTAGTTGAGTAAAAGTCTGAGTTCTTCGGGAATAAACCCCCGTTTTGTGGGTTTTATTGCAGCTGCAGCTGCTGCACAAGCGACATCAGTTACTTCACAGGTGACGCTTTGAACGCTGATGAAACAGACATTTGAAAGCTCTCACTTTGGTGGTTTTTAGCTCTTGATTCAGCATCAATAACTGATCGATTATTGAACACTGAGAGCAGATCAGGGTCTGCAGCACACACACACACACACACACACACACTGCAGACTGCATCACAGCAGCTGCAGTGCTACATGTCGCCCCGCCCCAAATCCCAGACTTCCTTTCATGTCAACTGTATTGATTAATGCTGAAGTTATTCTTGATTGATTGTTTGAGAGGATTCGGCATCAGAAGCTCGCACCTTTTCAGCGGATCTATTGATTTACTGCAGTTTAACTAAAACGCATCATAATCATTTTCTTATATTGACGTATGTTTGGCCCAAAATAATCAAAACATTGACTGGATCATCGATTGATTGATTGATTCTTTGCTTTAGATGTCTTATTGGTTATTGGCTATATGAACATCTTTAGTGTCTCGTCACGATTCTGTTGTCTCATATGTATGAGTGTGTGTGTGTGTGTGTGTGTGTGTGTGCGTGCGTGTGCGTAGCGTGTAACGGGCTGACTCAGCATGGCTACAGCCGACCCGGCAGCTCTCAGCCCCGCCCACCGAGTCCGTCCTCTTTGGGGCTCGACCAATCAGAGGGCAGAACTACACGCAGAAGGTGGAAGGACAAAAGCAGGAAGATGGTTAGTGACACACGCATGATATTGATATGGATACAGTGCTGATCATGAATATTAATGAGGCTGAACAGACTGCAGTAGAGCGAAGACAAATACCTCTTTGATACAGGAGGCACGTGTACGATGTACTACATCGATGTAAAAATACTCGTAAGTCCTACATTAAAATTTAGGACACAAGTATTAAAAGCAAAATGTACTTAAAGTATTAAAAGTACTCATTCTGGGCAATCGTCCCTCTCACAGTGTAAATATTAAATAATAGTGTGTTATCACTGGTGCGCAGCGTTTTCGTTGTAGACATTTCTGTGAGAATATTTCAACCTGTTTTTAATTTAAATGTTTAAAAAAAAAAAAAAAAAAAGTTCTGTGTCATGAAACCAGACAAAATGCGGCAGGTTGCAGAATTAGATTTATGAAAAAGTTGATTGTAGAAAACTTAAAATTGCGTTAAAACAGGTTAAAATGTTCCTACTCGCTTTTTTTTTCTCATGTATAATAAGAAAATAAAACTTAAATTCCAGACTAAACTGACTTTATAAGGAGGTTTTTTTTAAACTAAACAATAAATTACGTTTTAAAAACTGCGTCCCTGTCATGTAAGAACCACGTATCCCCAATGGGGTTTTAATGGTTTATTTAGCTTGGGAAGTAGGAGAGTTTTCTTAACCCGTAAAGGTACACTTAAAGTAAAAAGTATATAGTATACGTAGTGTAGTAGAAGTATAAAGTAGCAGAAAATGGAAATACTCAAGTAAAGTACAAGTACGTTTAAAGCTGTATTTAAATCAACTGAAATGTCAAAATAAAACTATCCACCGGACTGTTCAAACCAGATATATTCATTCTGATTTATTTTGACCCTCTCTAATCCAGCTGGATGTTGCTCGATCTACTTTGATCCAGTTCTGGTCTGGTTTTAACTCCCTGCATTAGTGGAGAATCACTTTGTTTTACTGCCATCTGCTGGTCAAACTGAACTACTGACACAGTTACTATACCATCATATGTCATCTCTGTTTTTACCGTAAAGTGTCTCCTTTCTCATCTACTCATCGACTCTTTTCTGTTTCTCACCCCTGTTTCATCCTCTAGAGGTCCAGAATCCAGGACTTTCTCTCTCAGTCTTGCTTTTCAGTTTGTTTCAAGTTTTCAGTTTTCAGGAGGAGAAAGGTAAACGTGGATCGAACTAGACTAAAGTAGACTAGACTAGAATGAGCTAGAGTACTATCCTAGTCACACCCAACCAGACTTCACTAGACTCTACTGGGGTTAAACTTGACTTTACCAAGCTAACATATAGTATACTACAGTTAAACAAGGTTAATCCCACACTACTAGGGTACACCTAGATCCTACTAGGATTAAACCAGACTCTACAGGGGTTTAAATCTAAGTCCTCCGTCTTAATCTAGACTCTGATGAGGTTAAACTAGAATCAGGCAAGACCAGTATTTCCTGGGATTTAATTTAAGTGTTTAAGCTTAAACTACAAGGCTAAACTAGAATTAAACTACGCTACCGTGTAAAACCAGACTACACTGTTGTTAAATTAAACCCTATTGCGTTAATCTAGACTCCATTGGGAGACTCTACGAGATTAAGCTACATTTGGTGGTTTACTACAGCGAGTTAAATTAGATTCTACTGGGGTTAAACTTGACTCTTTCAGGCTGGGTTCGACTTTATGTGTGGTTAAAATCAGGTGAACTGGGGTTTAACCCAACCCTTACCTGCAAAATTTGACTCTACTGCAGTTAAACTGGACTCTACAGGCTTTAACCTGGCTCCTCCATTTTAAACTAGACTCTACTGAGGATTACACTAGACTCTGTTGGTTAAACTCAACCCTACCAGGTTTCATGAGATGCTAGTGGGGTTTAACTAGAATCAGGCAAGACCAATCTATCCTGGTGTTAAACATGAGTGTTTACGCTTAAACTAGGAGGCTAAACTACAATTAGACTTCTTGGGTTACACTCTAAGTTTAAACTTGACTGTCCCATGTTAAACCAGACTATACTGGTCTTAAATTTGACTCTACTGTAGTTAAACCAGACTCCACTGTGGTTAAACCTTACTCTGCAAGGTTAAGCTACAGTTCACTGGAGTTAAACTAGACTCTGCAGGGCTTAAACGTGACTCCAAGCTAGCTAAACAAATGTAAGTTAACAGCGCATGTGTGTACTCAGTCCTCAGCTTTCTCAGATGAGGACGAGAGGCTCATCTTGAACAACACGCGACCTCTGACCCCACTGGTCCTCAACCCTGTCCAGTGCACCTCCTGCTGGGATGTCTTTGCCCCCGCCTACGAGCCAACAGTCGACGTGGAGATGGAGCCGACCCCCCGGCTTCCAACACCGGAGGAGAGGATGAGGCAGCAGGCTGAGGCAGTGGGAGCAGATATAGTCCCTATCAATATAACAGGTAGGTGACTGGAGTCAGATCTAGATTTTAATATTAAGGACTCTTAAACTTGACTTTGAAATTTGACTCGGTCTTGAAATTTGATGTGGACTTCACCCAAGATTCAACTCAGATTCTCAACTTGACTCCAAGCTCAACTCGGACTTTGGACTTGGACTTGAGATTCAACTTATTCTTGATTCGGGACTCAACTTCTGCTTGATACTTGACTTAGACTTGAGACTCAACTTGGATTTAGGACGTGACTTGGATTTGAGATTGGACTTAGACTTGAGAATTGACTTGTACTTAAACTCAACTGAAGTTAGGACTCAACTCGGAATAGAGCTTTAACTCTATGGACTTAAGTGGGACTTGAAACTCGACTCTAACACAGGACTCAAGTCAGATTTTGAGCTAAAGTCAGACACAGACTTAGGATCTGACTCTGGCTTGGGACTCCACCCGGACTTGGAACCTGTTAAACTGACAGAATCTCTTGTTCTACTAAATCATTAACTAAGAGGGTTTCTCATATTTTCACTTTGTTTGTTGTGTTTTCGTACGTGCGCGCTCTTCAGGAGAGAGTTTTGATCGTCAGGCCAGTTTTCGAAGAGTGGTTTCCAACGCTGACTCGTTATCCCGGCGCCCCTGTATCCTGAGCCGCCGCAAGACCGTTACTGGGATACCTGATGATGTCAGCCGGAAGCCTGGTATAAGCTCCACCCATTCTTTACCCCATTCATCAATCAATCAATCGCTTTATCTCCCTCTCATATCACTTCTTGCAGCACTCCATCACTCAGTGTATCAGTCAATTCAGTCACGTCTTTTTTTTTTATTACAATGCAGTTCTTCTTCTCTTCCTTTATCTCCTCTGTCCTTAACTTCTGTCTCTCCAGACTCGCCTTTGGTCTCTTTGGTTCTTCCCGGTCAGTTCTCCACGGTGGGTCGACCTGCCTCCTGCACCTCTGCCCACCAACAGAATAATATAGGGGAGGAGGTGGAAGAGAAGGAGAGGGGAGAAGTCAGAGAGGAGGGGCAGTCATCAGCCAGGAGGATCCGAGCCCCAAGGGGAGAGGGGATTTCCAGCCTCATGGCCTCCCTTACCTCCTCCCCAACTGTCAACTCCTGTCACGACCACTCCACCTCCTGCTGCTCATCCTCCTCGGAGGTCCACACCGTCCCCCGTCTGGCAACCGACTCCTCTCTGAACTCCGAGGCCAGATATAACAGCGCCTCCTACAGGACACTCAGTGCCTCCTCATCTTGCTGCCAGGTCAGTTTATGAGAAATCATTGTCACAAGTATCGCAGTTACTTAAATCAAAAATAAGATTCTTTCCCTCTCTTTCTTTCTTCCTTCTCCAGTCCCAGGATCGACAGGGTTTCCCCAGCGACCTCCAGCCCCTGCTGCCTTTTGACCCTACTGCCAGAGTTATCCCCCAGTCTCCTTCCTCCTCATCCTCTTCTTTTCCTTCCTCCCCAGTCACCTCCCCCCTCCCGGGCTCCCCCAGCCGTGCCCTGCAATCAGAGTGGTCTTACCCCAGCGATAAGTCCCTGAATGAGGCTGCCCAATATCACAGTTCCCCTTCCACCTCCCACTACCTCTCCTCTTCCTCCATCGCAGACTCAGAGTCTCAGTTTAGCTACCAGGCTCTGGGTGACCAGACCACCACCCAGCAGGACACCCAATGCTCCTACGATGGTGGCTCCTACAATGGGGAGACGTGGAGATACCAGACCCTCTCCCCCAGCTCCAGTGTCCACAGCGGCCAAACTGGTGGTGACTGGAATGGAATCACCCAGGAGATGAGATGTGTTTCTGGGGAAGGTTGGAGCTGTGATCCCCTGCTCTCCTCTGGTCGCTCTTCACCCTCTCACACTGACAGCAACTCTTTGTGTTCAGAGAAAATGACCTCCTCTCCCTTGCTAAACCAGGAGAAAAGGAAGTACAGCACTTCCTCCTCCTACTCTTGCACTGTCACCCGCAGCATCTCCCTCCGCAAGTCCAAGCGTCCGCCTCCTCCACCATTGCGCTCGGACTCTCTGAGGCGCCGTCCAGGTCGTAGCAAACCCTCCCGCTCCTCCTCCAGTCCCCGTCTGGAGCGGAGCCCCCGCCTGGAGCATACCACCCAGCAGAAGCCCACCTCATCTCTGCAGACCTTCGATGACCCCTGGGTGCCCCGGAGCAACATCAAAAGACGCCAGAGTGGGCTTAACTGTGGGTCAGTCACAACCTTTGAACCTATAAGCCCAGACTGCCAGGCGGCAACCTCTGTTGACTATCCTCCGTCAGAGCATGTACTGCCAAGCCCCAGACACTCCCATGCCAACGACTTCATTCCTGGTTCTCCAGGCTCAGAGGAGGAGGGGCTGAGATTTACTCTCAACCCCCATCCAGCTGCCTCTTCCGTGGCTGGGCTGCAGCGACTCGCTTCGCCCTCTAGTGGCTACTCTAGCCAGTCTAACACCCCCACTCCTGGCACTCCCGTGTCTTCCCCCCTCACCCCTTCCTCCCCTCTCGCAGCAAGCCCTGGAGCCTTCGCCCTTCCCCCGACCTCCCCCTTCTCCTCTTTACGCTCGTCTTCTTTCCCTCTGTCCCCTGCTGTCTCCTGCCTGTCCAGGACGACGTCTCGGGGCGAAGGGAGGCCAAAGCCACCAGTGCCAGAGAGGAAGTCATCACTCTTGTCCTCCCTCTCCTCCTCGTTTTCCTCCACCTCCTCCCTCTCCTCCTGCACCTCCTCAGACTCCTCTGCGAAGCATCCTTTTCTCCGTGCTCCACCACCACCTCCTCCTCCTCCTCCTCCTCCACCAGAATGTTCCTCTCCCCTGCCTCCTGTCTTCTACTCCCCAATTCGCGAGTCTCCTCCTCCCGCTCCTCCCCTTCCTCAGCCCTGCCTGCCTGCTGCTCTTCCTCCTTCACCTTCACCTTCACCTCTTCCTCCTCCCCCTCTCCCACCTCCTCCTCCTCTCCCACCTTCATCCCTCCCCACTCCTCCTCCTCTTCCTCCATCCTGTCGGCCTCCTCCTCCCCCCTACTCCTATGCCATCAGGCAGACCTTCCATCATGCTCTGGTGTCCACCATGACATCATCAACCAATGTCCCTCCTACCCCAACTTCCCCACTTCCTCCATCTTCTCCTCTTCCTCCCCCTTCAGAACTCCCAGAATTGCCAGTTTCTGACCTTCCTCCTCCACCACCACCACCTCCTCTGCCTACTCTCCCCATATCCCCTGCCACCCCTCCCCCACCAGGCCTTGGCATCTCTCAAAACCGCTATGTTCAAATGGCCACGCCCCCCTGCCTCCTAGTCACTGCCCAAGCTTTGCAGGGCATCAAGCTTCGCTCTGTTAAGAACCAGGAAGGCCAGCTCACTAGCATCATGCTAGCTAATGCTGCATCTGCTGATCCTACACTCCATAGCCAAACTGACACATTGTCAGCTAATGCTAACCATGCTTATACTATCCCTGATCTACCAAGCAAAGAAGCTCATCTGTACAGTGCTGTGTTGGCTAATGCTAATCTTGATTGCCAGGCCAACTCTGACGTTAAGCTTGTTGGAAATGAATCACAAAATGCTGTCTATGATCTAGGTAGCAATAAAGCTAACATAACTAGTGCTTTAATGGGTAATGCTGGCCTTCATAGCCTGGCCAACGCTGATGCAAAGCAACCTGGATGCAAGTCAGATCATGATTACTACAACCTAACAAAAAGTGAGGTGAGGACACCCAACGATGAGTCATCTTATACTAATCTTCAGAATTTACGAGGCATTGTTGCTAGTCCAGCTAACCAGAGAAGCTCTGCGCCTAAGCTGACCACTGGCGAAACTCCTCAAGACATCCAGTACAATGAACTAGAGAAGGAAGATACACACATGTATGCTACCCTGGCAAACAATCAAGGCCCCAGTCCTGATAGTCCCTGGGTCAAAATGTCTTATGATACTGACAAAAACCATGTCACACAATTATCCAACATCCTTTTTGGCAGGTCACAGATCCAATGTTAGCAGATGCTAAGCTAACTGAGCCTGCAGAGAAACAGGGAAACACTGAGGATGTTGGGCACACAGATTCTTCATACTGGACCCTCTCTGGAACAAAACAAGAGACTCACAGAGAAAGCAAAGATGAAGTAGAGACAAATGACAAGAATCATTCAGAAATGTGGAATCACAGTGCAGCTGATGGACATTCCACAGCATATAGTGATTTAAAACAGAGTAATAGTGTCTGTAAGCCAGGTAGCCCGAGGAAGCTGCGCTCCCCAGAGAAGCCGATCCTGCCAAAGAAGCCAGATCTTTGCATTCTGGGTCTCATGGCATCCTCTGAGGCCAGACAAGGACCAGTTGGCTGGAAGAGCAGTGGACAAATCACAGCGCCTTCCCCTGGGCTCAACAGCCAATCACAGCTTCCCGCTAATTCCTTCTGCACACCTTTGCATGCACATCTAACCCACAGTACCCCTTCACCAAAGCACTTGACATGCACCACTGTTGACAAAACGACAATTCCTGACAAGTCAGTGGCGCACACAACTTTACCGACGCACTCAATGAATGCTGCTTCTTTGCCTGTAAACACAACACCTGCTGACATCACCACACACTCACCTGCTAGCTCCCCTCAGAGGCAGAAGCCACCGATTTTGCACAAGAAGCCAGATGTCTCATTGACCTCACCCAAAACAACCAAACCATTCTTTGCATCTAAAAATACAGGAGAGGCATCCAAAGGCACCACAGGGACCAGTAGCACCTTAGGGACCATGGGCACCTCTGGGATCCTGGATACCACAAGGGCTGAAAACACTTTAAAGGGGACCATGGTTACCTTGGAGAACTGTGGTACCTCAGGAACTTGGAACACCATGGAGACCAGTAACACCTTAGGGACCATGGGTATCTATGGGAACTGTTGCCCCTCAGGAATCATGGGTATCACAGAGACCCTGAGTATCAAAGGCAATATCAAAGGGGCTCCTACTATCGATGGAACCAGTACTTTGGAGAACTGCGGTACCTCAGGAACATGGGGAACAGCGGAGGCCTATAACACCTTAGGGAACTCAGGGGTCCATGGAGCTACTTTCACTCAGACAGGGGGCACCCAAACTGGAGCAACAGACCCCTGTTGTGCTGGGATCATAAGGACAAGACTTCACAAGGATGATGAGAAAAAATTTCATAAGAGGATGATGAGGTCATCGCCGGCTGAACATGAAGAGGAAGATGAGAAAGAGAGGGTGAAAGAGAGAGGGATGAAGACGACAACAATGATGTCATCCACCACAAGGAAAAAGGACAAAGCAAGGAAGAGGAGGAAGAGAAGGGCAGGCAGGCAACTGCAGATGATGTCATCAACATTGGATCCTTCCCCCTCTTCGTCATCATCATCTTCGTCATCATCTTCATCCTCATCTGGAGATGAACGAGATGTGGTGAAAGAGAGAACGATGCAAACGAGTGAGAGGGTGAGGATGACAAAAGTATGTGATCAAGACTCTAGTGACTCCGAAAGCTCCTGCACTCTGATTGGTCAGAGCAAGTACTCCCTCAGTAGTGCGCTGTCCACTGACAGCCTGCGGGGGGAGTTGTCGCTTCCAGACCTCCTGATACAGGAACCAGAGGAAGAAGAAGAAGAGGAAGAGAGGAGCAATGAGGGTGCAGACAGGAGAAGGGAGGAGGTGAAGGAAGCCGGAGGACCTCCAGATGGTAAGTTGGGTTTACTGGAGTCGCTGTTAAGCTCAAAAACCCCTGGTGTTTAAACTTTAGTCAGAGGTGTCACTACTCGATTGTTCCTTCTCAGTGAGCCAGTCGTGTTGGGCACATTGGGCTGCTTTTGGCATTGGAGACACCTCTGAGCCAGCTCTGGCACATACTGTATTCGGCTGCTAGATTTTCCTAGAATTTGGGGTTGCAGCCTTGGTTCATACAGGCTGAGAATCAGTTCCATTTGGAGCTTAAGCCAGTGCCATTACCTGGAAACAGACCTGTGTACTTGGGCCTATTCTGGTACACTATTTATGTCTAGCATGAGTCTGGCACCCAGGTGTGGGATCAAGCTATTGTGTCTCAACTAAATTAGGGTTTTCTGTAGTACCTAAAGATACATAGCTCTACTGCCCATTCATTCCAATCAATCAGTAGAACCATACCCCCAAAACAGAGACTTAAAACTGAATTGGGCCAGTGCTTATCGCTACAGAGTACCGGCACGTTAGATTTCTGATCAACTGCATAACGATACTTATTTCACAGTACAGCCACTCTAATGAATGTAGATACACATTATGTAGCTTTTGATTGTGTTGGGCAACAAAGGTCTAGTTTGCTAATTATGCAAGGTACAATATGTGGTCTAGTTCATGCAGAAAGCTGCTGGATGAGAGCTTATTCTGCTCTTGCCTTCAAAATCCGGTCTATAAATGGTCTGTACAGAGCCCAGCAAGTATCGGGGTACATTTTTCAATAATTTGTACAAATGAATAACTATTCATATTTTGTATTATAAACTACTAAGTTAAAGATTCTTGCCCCCAAATACTGTATGTGCTTCTATGTAGGCTGCTGGTTTAGAGTCCTTTTATTCTAATTTTTGCGTGACTGAAAGTAAAAAGTAATAAATACTCTGTTTCAATTCTGTCTTTGTTTCTCTGTCCAGCTGATCTGTTCGTCAGTGTTTCGGCAGATCAGATGTTTGTCTCCGGTCGACCACGAACCACAGAGGATCTATTCGCTGTCATCCACAGGTTAGGAACACAGCACACGCACACTGCACACTTTTATTGTACCAAACCATCTACCACGTTCTCATGTGTCTGCTTGATTCCTCCCTCTGCCTCTGTGGAGCAGTGCAGTATGGGAAGGCACAGCGTGAATGCCCTGGTAGGCAGGGCTTGGCTGCAGGTAAAGATTGATAGATTGTCACTGAATGTGTAGTAGATGGAGTTCAGTTCTTGACCCTGGGTAGGTTTAACTAGATAAATTACCACCAATACCCAGTTATCCTTCCTTGCCTTGTTAGTTTTTCTTCTTCCATATCTAGTTACTGCCCTTAAGTCCCTTAAATGGAAGCTAGTTCCCTAACTTGTAATTGTTTGTTTTCTTTGTTCTCCAAGCTTCTTCCTTGCTCTGTAACTAAGTTGGTTCCATCTTTCTTTTTCCCTGACCAGGGTGCTTCTAGTTTTCTTTCCTGTAATTGGAAGCTTTGCTTTTATTTCTTGTGCCCTAAATTGGAAGCTTCTTTACAAATCCGTGCCTGCATTCTCTTAAATCTTGACTTTTTATTTAAAAGTACCCCTCCACTCAAAAATGTGGTTTTATGTTTAAGTCCCCTAAAATGTCAGACCTTGACTTTACTGACTTGTATCTGTGCAAAGTTTGTCACTAGATGTTTTTTCCTCTACTGAAGGGGGAGATGTGTGTACTCTTCTCTAAAATCTGAGATTCAAACGGACTCCAGGCAAGCTAGATTTGGGACGTCGCAAATCTGAAAGCCAATCGCAATGCCACCAGAAAAGAAACCTGAAATCTCCGGCGTAGAGTGGACTTGTCAGAACAGAGAGCGAGAGTTTGCTCTAAGTTAGCGTAGTGAAAGTTTTGACAGCAAACATGGTAGAGTGCAGTTTCTGGATGTAAACCAGACCCTGGAGCTTCCTTCCACTATCTACTAACGTTACGTAATAACAACGTGAACACACTTTAACATTGTAGCAGATATTATTGTATGTGTCACAACCACTAACGCTGCGTCAGCCACTGCCTGTTACAAGCTAATAAACAACATAAACAAATAAAAGATGCTAACTACACTTACCATTCTAATACATCTGCTAGTCGCCGATTTTGGTGCAAAACAGACTCAGACATGTACGGCTGAATCTCTCCGATGTTTCCTCTAACTCTCTCACCATGGATGTATGTCTCTCACCGGCACGGGTTAACCTAACACTGGTGGGCGGGGCATTCGTAGATACCGAATCATTCAATGAGGGAGAATACAAGATGTGCTTACAGCCCCTTTTCAGAGTTTTTTTTTTTTTTACTTTTTATGTGGGATAACCATGTTAAACAAAACATTAGTCATAGCAGAGTATTTTTTACATACTTTGAAACGTGTCTGGAGGGAAACTTTAAATTTTGTTTTGTGGTCACCCAGTAGTTTTGTTTTTTGACTTCCACAAAAGAATGGTGCAACATTTTTTTAGTAAGCGAGGCAGCAGGCTAGGCTTGAGTGCCTTGCTCAGGGGCAATTCGACAAGACTTGACAAACCTTAGATGTTCTTGTTACAGAACAGAACGAGAATGTGACTGGTGTTTTTCTGTTTGTCTCAGATCAAAGAGGAAGATGCTAGGAAGAAGGGACTCAGAAGATGACAGACACCGTATCTCGTCTTCGTCTTCCTCATCCTCCCCTTCAGTCACCCCCACCGACCCCTCGCCCGGTCCGATGCGACCTGGAGCCTTCAGAAGTCAAAGATCCATGAGGAGTGAAAGCTTTAAGGCTCTCTTGCTGAGGAAGGGTAGTCGGTCTGATTCGTCTTCTCGAATCTCGGCTGTCGAGCGGCTTCGCATAGTTGCTTTTCCTACAACCACTACCGACCTCGAAAGTGTGCCATCACTGCCACCGCCACCAGACCAACCCCAAGTCAAACCCACAAGCTTGTCCCATACCTCGGATACATGTGATATTAATGTCCACCTGACTCTGGACGTACCAGTGTCTCCCACATCTCCCTGCAGTCAGAACTTCTCCATGATGTTCGGATGGAGGCGAAAGGATCTGATGCCTAATCACCCCCTCCTCACCTCCTCCTCCTCTCCCTTCTTCTTCCTCTCCTCCTCCACCATGCGGCCTCGCTCCCTCACTCCTCCCTGCTCTTCCAGCCGACGCTTTGCCGCTCGCTGCCGCTTTTACGCCGCCCCCATGACCGCCATCTTTGAAGGAGAAAGTGAGGAGGAAGAAGAGGAAGACGACGAGGTTTTCATTGAATCTCCAGGAATTGAAGGAGAATCGAGTCAGAGATTGGTCAAGATTTCTTGATGGACAGGCCAATTTATAGACGCAGTAGCAACTTGGATTCGGCAGGAAGTAGATGGAAAGTAGCTCTGTGATGCTTTTCCCCTTCCTCAAATCCACTTTTTAGAGATCACAGAAAATCTTACCTGAATGTGACGATGTCTGGGTCTTCTACAGATCCTTAACAGGTTTAAAACTGTTCACGGACATGTCGCACCGCCTCAGCAAAGTAAACTGAGCTGAACTGGATTGGACTGACTTGCGGCCTGAAGCGTTTAACTGAATGTACTGAAGCACACTTAGCTAACTCTCCGTTAAAGGACACGTCTCTAGTAGCAACACTGATTGCGTCAGAAGCCTGGAAACGACATGAATTATTCCTCATGTTTTTACTCACGATTGCGGAATCACAATCTCAAGAAAACAAACTTGTTGTGATGACGCAATCATTTTCTTGTGCTCTGGAAAAGTTACCCCAACACCTCCAGTTAATGTACTTACATTTAAACTATGTTAATTATGTTGTATTTTAGCTTTTTCTTTTTCTTTTTTACTACTTGCAAGGACACTGAACATACATTAATGCAATTATATTTTGTTGTTGTTACACTGTCTCGCGCTAGTAAGAGACATCTAAATTCACAATCATCTGTGTCCGTCTTCTCTCTGGCTTACTGTAGCAAACACAACTTCTGACCAAAGAGGACGTGGAATTATTTAAGTTTTGACAAGAAACTGATTTGAAATCTTTACATGAGAAGGTTGTTTTCTTGAGATCAAAGAGTAAATGTTAGAATAGTTATAATATAGTACGATGATAATAATAATAATGTTTAAGCAGTCATATTTTAAAGCTTTCCCCAAAGTTTTCCATAACTTCATACCACATTGTAATTACGATTATTAAAAGAAAAGAAAGAAATCCAAACAATTCTACTGATATCAAATCGATGATCGGTATTGAATTGGCTGGTTCTGATGACAGACTGTCCAAAAATGATTTGGCTGTGGAGAGGGGCTGAACCCCCACCGATATTTTAAAATAATATAACAGTATGAAGTTGGTAAAACTCATTTAACGATAAATAACTAGAAAAGGGAAAAGCACAAATAATGAAAGAGGGATCTACCCTGAGTTAAACATTTTAATATTTGAACATTTAATGTGAATTCAATATAAATAAAATATAATTTGAATTTTCACAATGTGTGCAGTACACACCATACGCACACGCACACTAGAAGTGAAATTAGAAATTGCCAAATTTATGGAAAAGAAATGATGCATCACAAATATTCCTGCCACTCTTAGTTTGATACAAGGGCTACTAACGGCTACACTTCCAGTGAGCTCTTGTTTTGCACGGAAGGACTTTTGTTTTTACTTGTAAATATATAGAGAAAGCTGTAAGTGTCTTGGTTGCATTTGGTTATCTGCGGGAGAACAGACGCACCTTGAACTGATCATTTTAGTAACTTTCTAAACAGCCACATCATGGCACATATGAAAACCATCTTTTTGATATAACTATTGTGAGGCGATATTGAATAAAATTAAGTCCCTTACCTTAAATCAGTTACAGATCACCTGACTCTGGCATCATATTGGGATCGAAACCTCCCCAGTTTCCAAATGCCTCAACAAAGTGAAACTAACTTTATTTTATTATTATTATTATTATTATTTCAAACATGTTTTAAGTCATGCTGAGCTGTTTGCTTCCTCTCCGGGGTAAGGTAGTACTGGAAATATTTTAACAGCAGCTCCTGTTAAAATAATTTAAAAGTCCCATTTTGTCTGTTATTACCACGTACACGGACTGACACTATAATAATAAGGGATGTAGTTTGTCTTATACTGTAAATAATCCTGTTTCATCTTTATCTCTCATCCTGTTATCTTGTTTATGTTGCTGCTGCTGGATCTTCACTTCTTTTCTGTAGCCTCAGTTTCAAGCCTTTATTTTTTATTTTTTAAACAAAGTAGCAGATAGTAAGAGGACATAGCAGTCAGAAAGATGGAGACTTTGAATTTAGGAACATAATTATCTTTTCTGTGTGAATGTAAGAGGTTCAGATTTACTCTATTAACCATAAAATTAATACAATTTAACTGGAAAACTGCAAATATGGAGAAAGAGCGAAACAGGAGAAAACTGACTGAAAAGTGTTATTTGTATGTGTGGAGAAAAATGAGAAAGATGGAAGTCAAGAAGCAGGAAAAACTGGAAACATTTAAATGTAAATAGAGGAAACTGTATGCATATGAGCAGATGGAAAAATGGAAGCAATAAAGGACAAACAAAATTTCTGAAACTATGATATATTCATTTGATTCCTTGTCTTTTTTTTTATTTTAAAACGGTTGTGAACAAAAAACATGAACAGTATACTAAAATGCAGCTTAATAAAATCAGAAAAACAAGAATAGGTGTCACAGTTTGAGCAAAAACTGCAATAATTCAAGATATTAAGTTAATAATTGTTCTCTCAAGATCCACTTGCTAGGTTTTTCAAGAGCTTTCAGCCTCATCACAGTCTTCATCAGTCTCTTGAAGAAGTACTCAGATCCTTTTCTTGAGTAAAAGTACCAATACAACATAGCATTAGATAACAAAAATACTCACTCGATAGTCATCTGCCCTCTCTGCCCTGCTGGTCTTGGTTGACTTGTCCAGTTTATCTTCGGGATCCTGAAGAAGGTCTCCAGCACACCTCCGTCCAAGGGAGGAGTAAAACGTCCATGCATAGTAACGCACACTCGGGCTCTTCTGGGGTTGGCGTCGGTAACATCATCCAACAAAACTGCCCACGCCGAAATTCACTGTTGGAAAAGTAGCTAGTAAGAGAGAACAAGGCTACTTCAGCTAAGACTAGAAGTCCTAGCTGAAGTAGCCAGTTCTTCCTTGCCTCCAACTACGTCACTGTCGCTTCAAATGACGACGCTGGATGCAGGAAGAACTACTTGGCGAACTCAGCCTTCTCTGTCAATGTAAGCACGCACTGAGGAATTTATTGCTTCGACCAACCGCATTTACCATCAACGCTAAATGGGCATCCACATATAAGGTGCTGGATCTTTCCTTTAATTCTGATGCATCAATGTTAGAACTTTTCTTCTTCTCTCCTTTCCCATTAATCAGCTCACAACCCCTCAGATTCATCTGGTGACCCTTTGGAGGGGCCCGACCCCTACGTTGGGAACCACTGGCTTAAACTAGCTAACTGTACTGAAGCAGTTAAAACTAGCTCCACCTCGAGCAGCTGCAACAGTAAAATGCTGCTCTAACATTGATGCTTCAGTATTAACAATCTAATATGTCAGATATCAGTCACAGGAGACATTTTTCTATATATCCCATAACCTGGAACTTTCAAGCATGTTTCACTTCCCCAATTATTGAAGTCAAAGCAAGAACTTCCCATCAGCTCTCGAGGGCAAAACACAATGAATATCACAATCAGGGTGCAGTTTGTATCTTTGACCACTGAGTGGTGCTGTGGATTGAAAACTGTTCAATCACTGCTTCAGTTCAGTCTGTCAGGTGCTGCCTCCTCTCAGTCTTGGCTGTGTTTTTTGTTTTGCATGCATGGATGTGAGGAGATTCCAGAGGTTTAAAGGGTTCTTCAAAAGATTTCAGGAGCCTTTGGTGAGGTTTAAGAGGTTCTTGGGGATATCCCCGAGGTTCTTTACAGTTTCTCAAGGGTTCTTGGGGAGATTTTAGGCGTCTTTAACAACCTTAACATCCCCAGGAGGTTTTGAGGAGGTTTCATATATTGTTGAGAGGGTTTAAAGGGTTCTTGTGCAGATTTCAGTTGTCCTTAACAAACTTTAACAAGATTTCAGAGGTTCTTGAGAGTGTCCTGGAAATTCTTGAACAGGTTCCAGACATTCATAGACATGCTTCAAAGGCTCTGAGGAGGTTCCAGAGGTTCTTGATAAGGTGCCATAAGTTTTTCAGAAGATCTAAAGGGTTTTTGAAGAGATTTCTGAGATCCTTTTAGAAGGTGTATGTGGTTCTTAGTGATGTCCCAGAAGTCCTTGAGTAGGTTCCTCAGATGTGAAAGATCTTAAACAAGTTCAGAGGAAGTTCCAGAGGTTGTTGAGAACGTTTGATGGACTCTTGTGCAGATTACAAGTTCTTGATGAGGTTCAATAGGTCCTTTGGGAGGTCCTAGAAATTCATGATGTTTTAGAGGTTCTGAAAAGGTTCCAAAGGTTTTTGATAAGGTTTCAGATGTATTTGAGAAGGTGCAAAATATTTAGGTTTGGTTTGGTGGTTATTGAGGATGTTCAAGGGGCTCTGAGGAGTTTACTGTTTGTTCAGTTCTTGTGCAGATTTTAGGGGTCTTTAACATGGTTTAAGAGGTTCTTGGGGATGTTCCAGATGTTCTGAGGACTTTCCAAAGGTTCAAAGAAGCTATAAAGGGTTCTTGTTGAGACTTCCACTTGAATGAGGTTTAAGACGTTCTTTGGGGTGCCTCAAATGTTCTTGTGCCAGATGTTTGTGGGGATGTTCCAGAGGTTCTGAAGAGGTTGCAGAAGTTCTTCAGGATGTTCCAGGAGTCTTTAAGAAGGTTTAAGAACTCCTTGATGTGTCACCTAGGAGGTTGTGGTGGTTCCAGATGATGTTCCTAGGGTCTATGAGGAATTTTTAGAATCTGAATTGAATTTTTTTTAAGGATTCATTAGGAAGAGTCAGAGGTCCTTGAAGAAATCTGAGAGGTTATTTGGATGTTCCAAAGATTCTTGATCAGGTTCAGGGGGTCCATGAGGAGGTTACAAAGGTTCTTGAGAGGGTTTGAAGGGTTCTTAATGAGATTTTAGGTGCTCAGGAATAGGTTGCAGAGGCTTTTGAGGAGGTTTAAAGGATTCAGATGACTTTTTTATGGTTCTCAATGAGGTTCAAAGAAACAGTGAGTGGGTTTAAGGGTTGTGAAGGAGGTTCCAGAGGGTTCTTATCTTACTTCCTACACCCACCCATTATGGTCTTGCTTACTCTCTAAACAGTTTTTATGAATCTGTGCCTGCCACAGATGTAGTGCTGCCGCAGCGCACCAGAACGAGGCTCTGCCACTTTTGAGGCAATAGAAATTTCTCAGTTCGCATAATCCGTTTGAATCCTTTAATTTTTTGGAGCAGCTAAAAAGGTAAAAGTTTACGATGATGTAACTTTGGTTAAACAACGATAAAAAATGACTTGGCACCAGGCCCACACCCACCTCGGGCGAGCTAATGGGTTGGCTTCTACTCTGCCTGCAATGCAACTTTTGCTCAGAATAGATTTTGAATTTTGAATGCGGCTTCATTTGCTCGGCACAAGTAAATGAAATCATTCAAACACAAACTACTTGTGTTCATTCGCCTATATTACTTAATGCCACGCTATTACAAGCTACAGCATCCACGGTATTGCCTAATTCTAACTACTTAGCTAACGTTAGATGTTGGACTGACTGCCACATAATATTCTCAACATGATGAAACTATTCATAAAGTCAGTCTAACATTTGATCGTGTGCTCAGTTATAGTTTACTAATTTATGTAAACTTGCTAACATAGGAACAGTGGTTACATAACCTGTGAAACGAGCCACAACTTAACTGTGCATGTGCACGGTCATACGTGTGCTCCAGTACTTAAACAAATAGCACTACAAACCTGGTGCCTGGCTGACAGATTGATTACCGCTCACATTAGTTTTGCTCAGTAGTTTAGTCTTTAATGAACTGCTATAAAATCCCCCGTCTCACTGTCCTAACTGAGATATCCGAGAGAACAAATAAACAGTTTGTTCCTCAAACTGCCAGGAGCTGCGAATATGTTTTCGAGTGGAAGAGGTCAGATGAAGCAGTCAGACAAATATCCGTATTGTCAGGATGATGCAGCAGTGTGTCTGTCCTGGAGGAATAACAGAATATCAAGTGGTTATTATTTTTATTATTATGTTTTTCCTTTCAAGCTCTGAGAAGCAAGACACAAGACGTTTTATTTATGAGGCTTTTTATTTATGCCTGGTTGAGGACTGAAACCAGGACACGTGTGGCTGCCGGGCGAGGACATCGAGCAGCTGCATGGTGGTTAATTTGGTGCTGAGGCTTCAGATCTGACCGAAAACACACACACAGAGGGTTAATGATTAAGACTTAAGATTAGACAGATTTAGACAGCTGTAATGTTTTAAACTCTGAGTGTACAGACCAAGGGCGCTGGATTAATTTCAGAAGTGGGAGGGGGGGGTGTAACCGTAGATATACCGAAGACTTCAGATGAACAATTACCAATTCACGTGAACTTTCTGAACGTGTGTTTTCTGGCTGGTTGTCTGCACGTGCCGAATAGGTTTCGCCGATGGGTGTAAGCGCCATTTCACTTTGTGGCAGTTGCGTCTGTTGCAGCGGCATGTCAACTGGTCCTCTCTCATAAAGAAGATAGTGAAGAAAAGAAAAAGATTCAGGTAACGTATTTAACAACAAACTTTATTTCGGGGGAAAAACAAGCAAACAGATAGAGCTCAGTTTATTTCCAAACTGTGCTTGCATGAAACCTCAACACTTCACAGCACTGAAACGAGTTTATTGGTTGCACTGTATGCCTTTGATTGGTGCGATATGTTCTCTTTGATTGGATTAGTGTAAATATTATTCGTGTTTTATGTTTGCCTGCTTTATTTTACCTAATTTCTTAGTGGACAGGAATGATTGAAACGTCTTTGTACCTTAAGTGTTCCAGTATATTTGATACAGTAATTTGCGACTTAAAAGGAATGTGGTATGGGGCATAAAGTGGAGGGGACAATGGCCCCTTGGTCCCCCCACTTCCAGCGCCCTTGGTTCAAACATTTCCAGAATCTCCGAGACTTCATGAACACATAGTTTACCACGACCCCGTCTGACCTATGAACCCAGTATGTGTTTAATCTGTGTCATTAGGAAGTCTCAGAGGTTTTAATTGTCCGATTGCTGAGCCAAAAACATCAGTGATTTTGTTTTCGTTTTTCTTTCTTTCTTATTTTGTTATTCTGTAGTAGCATACTCTGATTCAGTCTGCTCTTCGGTGTTCATTGTCAGTTTGTTAAAAATGAAAGCCTGTGATGGTCTGCAGTGCAGCAAGTTCACAAAAGAAGATGTTATTATTGAAACAAGGCCAGAAATCACTGTGATCAGAAAGGGAGAGATCACTCATTTCACACCTGCACACACCTGGTGTTGTTTTTGGCTTTTCACTTTATCACGTGTGGTTAAGAATTTGGGTAAATGCTTTGTTTGTGTGTGTGTGTGTGTGTGTGTGTGCTTTTCTGTCGTCGTGGTAACAGTTTGCTGACAGCAGATGTGTGTGCGTGGAATGATAACACTAAGTGAACCTGGCAGAACGGAACGCTTTCAGCGACTGTGTGTTTAGTTTTTCTTAAATCTCATCGCAGTGGAACCGCACCACCGCTAACTTGTTTTCAAACTCGTTTATTCTGTTAACAAATGTGAGCCTTCGTGCCACTTTCTACTGATACTCCGCTACAGTTCAGAGGCAAATATTGTACTTTTTACTTCACTGCATTTGTCTGACGGCTTTACTTATATGAAGAGATTGTAAAAAATATGTTTTGTTATAGATTAAACTACCCAACAGTTTATACAAGTACAGCTGAATTGATCAGCTGATTAATCAAAATAATTTAAAGGTTTGGACTGTTGGTTGGACAAAACAAGCATCGCAGCATTCTGTAGGTTTTGGAGGTCCTTGAAGAGGTTCCAGGAAATGGTTCCCTGCTCTTGAGTAGGCTAACTGGATCTTTAAAGACATTTCCGTGGTTCTCCAGGTTCCACAGTGACTAAAAGGTTCTCAGGAATCCGTAGGATTATTGTGAAGCCCCTAGAAATTCTGATGTGGTTTCCAGGGTCTTTGAGAGAGTTCAGAGGTTCTTTAAAAAGTTCCCAACATGCTGACGTTGGATCCAGAGCTTCTCAGCTGAGGTCTGTGGCTCATGATTAGGTTCTACAGTGTACAAGGGTTATTGAAAGAGGTTCCAGAGGTTCTTGTGAAGGCCGACAGAAGGTTTTCAGGGTCAGAAAGTTTCGTGAAGAGGTTCCAGAGGTGCTGAAGGAAGTTCCAGAGATTCTCCAGCAAGCTTGCTCATGAGTAGGTTCCTGATATTTCAGTGGTCCTCCAGGTTCCAGGGCACTAGTTATGGGGATCCCAAAGGATCTAGAGGTTCTTGTGAAGGCTCCAGAAGTTCTGATGGGGTTTTCCATGGGTCTTTGAGAAAAAAAAGACATTTTAATGGTTTTCCAGGTTTCAGGGGCATTGAAGGTGATTCCAGAGACTCTTCAGGAGGTTCCAGTCATATTTTAGGAGATTGTAGAGGTCCAGAGGTTCCAGAGAGAAGAGGTATTTTAAGAGGTTTGAGGACATTTGGAGGCTCCTTGAGGAGGAATCAGGGGTTGCCAGAGTTTGAGGAGGTTAAAGAGGTTTAAAGGGTTCTTGAGAACATTTAAGCTGCTCTTGGGGAGGTTTCAGAGATACCTGGAGACGTTCCCTGTTAACAGGGCATGTAACGAATACCAAACCACAAATTTTAAGGAGTTAAAGGCCCAGAGATTCTCGAAAGAAGATCCAGAGGTGTTAAAGGATGTTCCAGAGATCTTCAAGTATGCCTGGTTTATGAGAATGGAAGTATCTTCATTGGGTCTTTTAAGACATTTCAGTGGTTCTCCAAGTTCCCGTGGGCCTTTAAGAGGGTTCCAGGGAACCTTAAGGAGGATCCAGAGGTTTGGGAAAGATCACTGAGATAGTTTGAGAGGTTCTTGAAGGGGATCTGGAGGTGCTGAATGAGGTTTTTGAGATTTCAGAGTAGAATAATGACTCTTATGACTCATGAGTCTTCACGTTCTGGGTTGCTTTAAAAAGGTTTCCAGGGTTCCTTGGGGAGGTCCTGGAGATGTCCTCCTGAAGGAGGGTCCAGAGGTCCCTTAGGAGATATCAGGGGCTGATGAGTTTAAAAAGGTTTAAAGTGTTCTTAAGGCCATATAATGGGCTCTTGGGGGAGGTTCCAGAGGGTCTTGGAGACTTTCCAAAGTAGGGCATGTGATAAATGCTACAGGACTGTGGTACAGGCCTGGATATGTACAAAGTGGAGTTAATGGCCATGAGAAAACTTTGTCGGCACTGCAGTGACCTGCATGAATAAACAGCCTCCACTTTGAGATACAGGGAGTCATTCCTCTGCAAACCTCCCCTTAAATCCTGTATAAATACAGGTTTAAAAAACATGAATGCTCACATGCATGCATGTACTCACACATGTACGTAAATGCTGTATATACAGATACATACGACCTGGCAGTGTCCCCACATACATTCCTGATAAATCCTGATTCCCAGTAAATCACCACTCTTCCACACTAATGTGCAAATGTGTTTACATTTACAATCCAACGCACTCTCACACATTTAGAGCAGCTGAGTGATTTGATATGTGATACAGCAGATGAACAAATAAGGGTGGAACTGTGAGAACAGGCCGCCATTCACATCAACAGGAAGACTGTGTGTGTTTTAATTCTGAACTTTTGACAGTTTGGCTGGTTCCCAGTCCGCATTACTCACTGTTGTTATGCAGTGTTCAGTTACCTTTGTTGTTGTACAGTGATAACTTGTGTACCTTCTCTGTGTTGAATGATTCCTGTTTATGTTGTCTTCTAGTGTTTTAGAATGAATGTAATACATTACTGTATGAAGTTGTCTTGTTGCGTGCTTCCATCTTGGTTTGAAGTCATTATTCTCATAAACAACCTCCTCTCTCCCTGCTGATCTGTTGTCATATTAAATAGTTCCTTTTTTTAATCCGGTACCAACCTCCTCCAAGACCTCTGGAACCTCCCATGAAGGCAGACCTCCAAATCCTCGTGAGACTCTGGACCCTCTTCAAGCCTGCATAAAATCTGCATAGGAACCCCTAAAAACTGCTTAGGAATTCGTAACATATCCTGAGGAACCCTAGGAACATCTTGTTGGACCTCCAGAACCTTCTGTATAACCACTGGAACCTCCTCAAAAACCTTAGGAACCCATTAAAAGTCACAATGAATCCTTACAGACAACAAACCCCAGAAAACATCCACAACAAACCTGCAATCTGACCTCTGAACCTTCTCATGGATGCCTGGACCACTTTAACAGCCTCTGATAAACTATTTAAGGAGCTCAAACCCAGAAAAACCTTTCAGGAACCTCCTCAACCACTGTTAAATATTGCTTCAGTGACTGCCTGGACACCTCTCCATCCCCAAAGACTCGTGGAATCTCCTCAAAGACCCGTCAAAGATTCTGAATTTTGCTGAAGAGTCCCTGAAACTCTCTAAATTACCTCGAGAACATCTTCATAGATCCCTGAAACCTCCCACAACCTCCTCAAGAATCTCTGAAGGATCTCAAGGGAAACTCCTGACTCCTCTTCAAGAGCCCCAAAAACCTGCTTTAGACTGCTTAGAACCTCCTCGGTAGCCAAAAGAACATCTTGTTGGATCTCCAGAACCTCATTTAAGACTTCCGCCCCTGGAGACTTTTTGTACGACCAGTGCAATCTCCTTAAAGACCCTCTAAATAACCCGTGGAACCTGTTCCAAAGGCACCCTAGAACAACCTCAAAAACCAGTCTCTAAAACCTGCTTAAGAATACTTGAAACTTGAAACAAGGAACATCTTTCTGGACCTCCAGAACCTCCTTTAAGACTCTTGCCTTCTGCACAACCACTGAAACCTCTGAGGAACCCTTGAGCCTCCTTACAAATACAAGAACCTAAGCTTCGTTGAAACCCTCTCAATTTCAGGTAACTCTTCAAGCAAGGCAGGATTACCAACCGAGCAAGGGCGGCCGCGCCAGGGTCCCAGACCTTCAGGTACCCCAAAGGCACCGTACCCTTTGTTTGTTAGTTTGTGGTAATTTAATTTAATTTGCAGATTTGCTTGGAGAATTGCACCACCAACGCAGGGTATAATCTGAAATAATAAGGGTCTTACAGAGCCACTTAGTACCCCACTTTACGTTCAATTACCACGTTTTTTTTCCGCATCCAATCACAACATTTTTTTAAATTATACAATATTTGTGCAGGACAACTACTGTGTGGTTGGTCAGGGAAAGACTGCGGGTACGGCAAGTGAGGTATGGTTACGTTTATGCAACTCAAACACTTAGTTAAGGTAAGGGAAAGGTAATGGTCACAGTTAATAAAGAGGCGAACTGTTGGTATTTGACAGGATACAAACTCGAAATCGCAGGTGCTACACTCCCCACCACCCCAACTTCAGGCTTCACTACATAAAGAACCCGCTACTTCCTGCATTCACACTAAACATTAATGCTGGGCTTAATTCGAGAGGTGCAGAAATGTCAAATATGAATGTAACTCCTACTAAACTCAGGGGGCTCAATAGGGGCCCACAGCTGATTTCTGCACAGGGGCCCCACCACAATCTGCCAGAAACCAGAGAAATCCTGGGGAACCCCTGAAACCGCCTCAAGCCTCCTGGGAGGCTCTCAGTGATCTGTGGAGAAACCCGATCACTAAATGTGTAAAATTAATGATGCAAAATGACAGTTTGTTCAATGCAGTTCTGTTCTATTCACGGCTGCTGCGCCTTTTGAAAATGTATTATATTAAATATATATATATATATGAAATAAACTCATTAAACGAGGGAAGAAGAGCAGGAAGCATTTTTCTTTCTTTCCACTAAGAGGGAGTGGTGCATCGCTGAACGCAACAGGCTGCAACTCTGATCTGTCAAACTCTTTTAATGTGTGTGTGTGTGTGTGTGTGTGTGTGTGTGTGTGTGTGTGTGTGTACACGTTAGCTGTCCGCTTACACAAACACGCACGCATCACCTCCTCCTCCTCCTCCTCCTCCTCCTCCTCCTGTATTTCCGTAATCTGGCAGAGTCGCGCGTGTGGAGAGACGGATGATTATTTCCACAGAGGAAAGAGGAGGAGAAGGAGCGCGCGCTGCAGACACACCTGATCAGCCTGATCGATATATTATATTAGAATAGGGACCCGGAGCTGCACGCGCGTCCTGCGCCACGCGCGGCTTTAATTGGACGCAAGAGTGTCTCCCTGGACAGGACTGGAAGTCTTGAAAGGCATGAACCCGTCCAGCTCTCTGACGGCTGCTGCCGGAAGGACCGGCTGCTGATGAAGATGATGAAGGTGCTTCCTCAGCTCCACGCGCTCCACCAGTGACCCGCGCCGGTCTAAGATGCCACCGGGCCCCGGCGCTCGGCACGCGGCTCGGATCGAGAATAACCCGGGATAATAAAACACAAAAAGACACAAAACCGAAACAAAAGAAGAAATCCACCTCCTCGGGGAGTCGCCCCGAACCGGGACGAGCCGGGAGGGAGAGCCCGGGATCAGCGCGCGGTGCGCCGGGGAGCAGGGGCGCGCTGAGACGCTAAAACAGCCGCAGACAGGTAACTCTCCCTCACACAGGCAGAGACACAGAACTGCAGCTACTTTCGTGAAACTTTATGTTTCTTTATAAATGTTCAAACTGAAACTGAATCTGCGTTGAAGTTTTGAATTAAATCGCATTTTAGATCCAGAGCAGGTGCGGTGCGTCGCAGGTTTCAGTCCTGCAGGCGGGACGCACGGACGCCAGTCTGCTGAAGGCTTTGTTTTACGGCTCCCTGATTTCTTCTTCTTTTTAAAAACTGTAACTTTGGTGCCAATAGCGAGAGAAACTGACTGCCCTTTAAATAAAAGCGCCGTTATTATAATTACAAGAAGATCTCTGCAGGAATAAAGTTAGAAAAGGAACAAAGTAGAAATTTACTTTATAAAAACAGGAATTGTTGCATAACTAAGATATAAAACGAAGCTGCAGCTCCAAACTGTAAAAAGGGTTAAAGGTCAAAGCATCGATGAGTTCATCCCTTTAAGTTCTAGTTAGATTTCCGGAGTCCTCAGCTGCATCTCATGGCCTTCATCCGCAGATGGGGGGGGTCTATGAAGGCCGTGAGAAAGCTCCGGAACATTTCCAGTAAGTGACCTAATGCTGAGAGCTCTAAAAAGCCAAACTGTGTTCCCTCAGGTCCGCATGATGCTGCTCCCGCGGCTTCCGGTCCTGTCGGCGCTCCTGGTCCTGCTGCTGGCCGCGGGACGCTGCACCGCGGCGGCCTTGCTCCGGGGCTCCGGCACCCGAGCGGACGGAGGTCTGGAGGGCCGCAGCATGCTGGAGCTGGTCGGCCGGTACCCGAGGAGGACCGAGACGGCGGGGGGACTCACCGGACACGGAGTCAGAACCCCGGAGAGAGACGGCAGGTCACAGCAAGGACCGGGTCAGTACCGCCACCGCAACCGGTCACAGTTCATGAATCATTCCGGGTTTCTCAGGCTCGCGCAGAAGCTTCAGCACCAGAAGATTTTTAAAGTCAAAGTTTCAGAACAACGTCTGGATTCTGATTGTTGGTGCTTGGACGCTGCAGCTGCTGGTGGTCGAACCTGTAAAACAGCAGAACTCATTGGTTGATTACATTTTGTGTAAATAATCAGAATCTGCAAAGTCACGGCAGATGTCAGATCACTGCCAGTCCTGGGTTCAGAGTGGGATGGGTGTGAGGTGGTTTCTAGACTCTGAGGGTCCTGAATTTGTTCCGCAGTCCTGTTCCTGTTCGGTGGTCGATCCAAAGGTGCACGATCAGCAGATCAGACTGGATCAGCAGGTCCCGAGAGTCCCGGGTTGAGATTTAGCGCGCACGTCGTTTTGTTTAACTAACAGTGAATCGGTGAAGGAGGAGGCCCGCGGTTCAGAAGTGACGCGGCCTGTTTCTGAAAGCTCTGTGCTGTTTGGATCCGAGCCGAAGTCCACTTGAACTCCTCGGGTCCATTAGTGCAGCCGGCTGATGCCAAACCGTCGGAGGGGCTTCGGCCTGTGAACGCTCGTGGATCCACATTAGTGGACCGGCAGCAGAACTGGAACTGGTTTTGTGCTGAGGGACTCGGTCAGGTAACAATCAACAAATATTGAACTGGATTTGGTTTGCAGATACTCATGAGCTCAGGGGCAAAGAAACCCCCTCCAGGGCCCCCGACCCTTTAGGCCCCCGTAGCTGGGCTCAGTAGTCCATCCTGCTGGCCAGACCCACGTCAGATTATCTGTCAATATTAATGCTTCCTAATAACTTAATGACCCCTGACCTTTCCTGCAGCGCCATCATGAGGCCACAGTGTCCACGTGCGCGCAGAACACATCAGCATCAGCACCGGCCGAAAGCCCTTTGTGGGCCGAGGCGGCCCCGCCGACGTTGCCCGAGCCCGTGGCTTTGACTTGTACCAGGTCTGCTTTAAGGCCTTCATTACTTTAAGGTTCGAGGTCTAACGGAGGTTAGAGCGTCGCGTCGTCATCAGCCAGCGAACCGGACGGGAAGCCTGACGCTCAGGTGAGGGTGGCGTCACGTGCTGCAGGACCTGCCTGCGAATCCTGCTGTTTTTAGGCTCGCAGCTGACTCACCGTCTCCATAGCAACGTGCGGTCGGACGGGTCACCGCATCTCAGCCGGGTGCACTTGCTAGCTTTTTCCAGAGCTTTTGTGGGTGGAGTTTGACCTCCAACAGATCGAACAACAGCGTTGTGTTTTCATTTCAGAGGGCCAGCCCAGAGATCCGCAGCACAAGGAGAAGTTCCTCCACCACCTGACAGGTACGAGCGCCAGCAGCCACTTACAGACCCGCTCATGCCGCCTGGGAGCAAACTGTGCAGGTGTGTCCACGCTGAGGGCGAAGCGCGAGCGCTCCCGCAGCACTGAGGTGTTTAGACTGAAGCGCGTTTAACGTCGTAGAGGGGAGATGTGCGAGGGTGTAGGCGTGGTTTCAGAATGGGGAGGCACGAGAAGGTAAAGTAGGAACTACAGGTGTGTACGTGGCGA
>CM050853.1:1952938-2110438 GCA_027580175.1 Siniperca scherzeri
ACCAGGAGAACCTGAAGAAACACCGAGTCTAGAAAACCTGTGGTTCCAAATCCCCGTCAGGTCCAGACCCCGATGGGAGCCATTGCTGTAGAACATAGTCTGTAAAACCTGTTGAGCGGGTTCTACAGAGTCTATAGAACCTGCAGAACCTTGAGTGAATAGAACCCGTTGATTATAGAGTCCATAAAACCAGGTCAGTAGATCACGTAGAACATATAGTCTGTAGAACATCTTAAACCCAATGTCTGTGGATCCTTTGGGTGTAAAGTCTGTAGAACCTGTACAACATAGAGTCTGTACAACGTGGAACCAGAGCTAGAGACTACACAACCTGTAGGGTAAAAACCTCTACATAACCGGTAGAACCAAGAGAACCTGAATCTGTAGAACATGTGGTTTCTTTAATGCTGCAGATCTTGCACAGACAATAAAACTACAGAGAGTTTATAAAACCTGTAGAACTTAAAGTCTCTGACAGAACCTGTAGGATGTGGACTCTGTAGAGTTTGTAGAACCCTTCGAGCAGAGAGTCTGTCAGTCTTGTAGAACATGTGGAACTTGTAGAGTCTAGAATCAGTAATCTGTAGCTTTATAGAGCCTGTACAACCTGAAAAACTGCGGTTTACAGAACCCACAGAACCTGAAGACAGCGGCCCGTAGAACCTGTTGATATTGCAAGCAGTAAAACCTGTAGAGCACATAACGCCGTTAGAGTTGCATCATGGGAAACGTAGTACCCAGCGCTTCCGGAGCTGCTTCGATTCGGACATTTCTGTTGTAGTTCAAGATGCTGAAACCAGGCTTCTTCTTAAAGGGCCAGTGCGCCGTGTTTGACTTAGTAAAAGGTTTCTGAGCTGAACTTTATTGTCTCTTCTTTCTCAATCTCTCTTATAACAGCCTCTGGACAGGAAGTGTCGCCGTGACCACGAGGAGGGTGGGGCATCTCAACGAGGGCCGTCGACCGACAGCCAACAGAAACTACTCCGAGTTATCTACTGCAGCCACACGACGTTGCTGCGCGACCGGCGACCAGGATGCGGTTTTCTGCTCGGCCCTCTTCTGAATGACCCCCCCCCCTGCTCTGCCGCGCTCTACTAAACTCAGCTCGGCGCCGACTGAAGAAGGACCTCCGCCGACGGGAGTGGATGGAAACCAGCATTCGTTCGCGTTTTCTTTTCGCCATTTTCTGCACATTTTGTTGAAATGTGTGCCACGTTTGGACGGAAACTCGACTCGCGAGCTGATCTCAAAAGACCAAAGCGTTGTGTAGTCTGATTTCGGCGTTAGTCTGCTCATCTTGACTCAACTTCATCCCACTCAGTCGTACTCAGTTTAGTTCAGCTCTGCTTGATTTAAATCCTCTTTTTACTGCTTGACTCTAACTCCTCCTCTTCCTCCTGTCACAGCTCAGGCCTCTAGTCGACTCGCCTTCTCTTCGACTACTCATCTAAAGTCTTGTTGTCAAAACATCGTCTCTACTGGATTCTTCCTCTCTCTCGCTCTGTCCTGCTGGACTCGACTCTGCTGAACGCCACGCCGACCGGAGCCCCGTCTTCGTCGTCTCTTCTCACATTCAGACTGAGAAGAAGCGGAAAACGGCGAGCTGAATCGAGGCGGATCGCAGACTCGATCTGGAAACTAACGCAGCTCTCAACAGAAACTTTCACCTGGGGCCGAATGTCTTCTTCTCGTCCTCGCAGGACAACAGTGTTTTGGTTTTTGTGTTATTTTGGACGACGGACGCTTAAAACACGGAGGAAATAAACGGACAAATCCTCTGATTAACAGCGTTTTGTTGCCTTTCGTTCTGCCGTCCTGTGCGACAGAAACATCAGAGACGCTGAATGTGTTCAATGTTACATGATGCATAATAATAACTGATAATTATAGTAATATTCCAGTGTATTTATATTGTTTACGCTGCCGCTCCATGTGCAATATGTACATACTGAAAGAGGAATAAAGACACACATTTGATATATATTTTTCCCAAATTAAGGCTTTTTATTCTGCTGTTTCTTCACTGTGTAGCTGTTAAATCCGTGCCTCCCGAATAACCTGGAAAGCCTTGAATTATATATATATATATATATATATATATATATATATATAAAGTCCTGGAAAACTGGGAAGTTTGGAGGAAAAGAAAATTCAGTTTTCACATACAACCAAATTCTTTCTAAACTGTTCATTATATGATGTCTCAGTGTAACAAACACCTAAAGGACAAGTCGATGGATAATTCCAGTTTATTACAACTTGGGTCTTATTTTCATACTTTTGTCCAATATTTCTATCCGTAGCAATAATAATAATAATAATAATAATAACGATACAGCTACGGCTACAGCTCCTGCCTCCCAATAAGGAGATCGTGGGTTCGATTCCCGGACCAGACCAACATCACACAATCTCTCTGGGTGGAGTCTGCATGTCCTCCCCGTGTTACCGTGGGTTCTCTCCGGGTTCTCCGGCTTCCTCCCACCGTCCAAAGACATGCATGTGTAGGTTAATTGATAACTCTAAATTGCCCGTATTGAATGAATGTGAGAGTGGATGGTTGTCTGTCCTTGTCTGTGTCTGTGTTCGCCCTGCGACGAGTTGGCCACTGTCCAGGGTGTGCCCTGCCTAAGGCCCGAAGTCACTGGGATAGGCTCCAGTCACCCGCGACCCCCTAACGGGGACCAAGCGGTAGAAAATGGATGGATGGATGGATAATAACGATAAGTTAATATCAGAGATCTGCGAACACGATGCTGTCACTAAGACGAGTTCAAGATGTCTTAATGCGTCTGGTCTGGTTTCATCCGAGGCCCAGACTAACAGTTACTCTTTTAAAAGGAAATGGTCTCGTTTTAGCGTGTTTTTCCTTTCTGCAGCCGGCTGTTAGGCAAACTGTGGCGGAGGTGCGTTTCCTGCGACTGCTTCACAATAAAAGCCTCACTAGGTGAAACAGCAGCAATAGAAGCTGCTGCGTTAGCATTAGCAGCACATTAGTGAACAGTAAACTGCTTTATGCAGAGGTGAAACATCAGTGGGATGCAAACAGGTGGAAGAAGTGTTCGCATCCTTTACTGCAGTAAAAGTCTGAAGTATCATCAGCAACATGTAGTTAAAGTGAGAGTCGTCCCTGTGCAGTAAAACGCTTCCTGTCAGTGTTTTATTATATCTGATGTTTCTGCGTTCATGTGTGTGTTACATTTTACTGCTGCAGCTCATTTTAACTGCTTTATATGCTGTTGGGTAGTTTCATCTGCAGCAATGCATCATGGTCTATAAGGTCAGCACGTGTTTGCGGCGTCGCCGTCCTGTGAGAACCACGTATCAGAGAAACGGCCTGTTTTCAGCTCTGCGACGACGCGTTTCCCAGCTGATCCGAGGGGGGGTTAAAGAGTTTATTCAGCTTCAGGAGGAGGAGAGTTTCCTCAGCACGTGAAGGGAAAACTCTTCATCCTTCAGCTCGTCACAAACACCTGGAGATACGAGGTTTCCACCGGACAGGAAGTGGGTGAAGAACTGTGATCTGTAAAGTAACTGAAGCCGCCCCCGATGAAGACCTGGAGTCGGTCCTGAAGATGGAGCGCCGTGGTTTTTGCCCATGGTTGTTAACATGAAGCGAGACTTCCTGTTTTCAGCCGCTAAAGCTGTCAGACAAACGTAGTGGAGTGAAAAGTACGATGGAAATACTACAGTACTCGAGTAAATGCACTTGAACGCCACAATTAGTCCCGTTGAAGAAGCCAAGGCCAAGACAGCTTAGTGCACCCGGTGTCTGCGGTGTCTGGGTGGTTCAGATCTAAACAAGAGTCGGGCGATTAGTGAAACTCAGAACCGGAGTCTGTCTCCGACAGGGTGAACCACATAGCAGCACTGTTGACTTTGGCTGCCGCCGCACAGCTTCGCGTCTAAAGTGAATGTTTCCTGAAGAGAAAAAGCTCGACCGCTTCAAACCAGCAGAACTTTACTGTTAGCGCCAGCGGGGCCACGTTGGCCTGAATGTTGGGGAATGTGCATTTCCATTTGGCTGAACGGGGCAGCCACGAAAACACGCTCACTCGCGCAGTTTGGAAAACATTTTAAAGCTGTTTTAAAGTTCGAAAAGAAAGAAGTGACTGTGGTGACTGCTGCAGTCAAAACATGCAGCTGTAGTAACAATAGCCTAGACGTAATTACCCAGAATTCCTTTTAACGAGGTAATGATCTGTCTGTCTGTCTTTGGCTCGACGCTGCTAAAATATCGCTTACAGTCATTTCATAGTAATTAAGCAAACTGTCAAAAGTGTGTGTGTGTGTGTGTGTGTGTGTGTGTGATTAGATGAATGCAAGTTGTTGCCAAAACTGCAGCAGAGCTGGTCGGACTGCAAACACACACACACCTATGTCATCTGTTGAGGGGACCAGAATCACCTTTGCTTCCTTCACCTGGAACGTCTTCGTCAGCCGAACACGTGAACGAACCGACAGCGCCGCCCTCAGCGCAGACGTCGCGCGTTGCGCCCATCGACCCAAAACGGTTTAGTGAGAAAGTTTCGCGTCCTTTGAGTTGTTTGTGTCAGCAAACAGCTGCTCGTTCCGCCTCCGGCAGCTGCAGAGCGACGCGACGCCTCGTCAGCAGCAATAGAAGCTGCTGCGTTAGCATTAGCAGCACATTAGTGAACAGTAAACTGCTTTATGCAGAGGTGAAACATCAGTGGGATGCAAACAGGTGGAAGAAGTGTTCGCATCCTTTACTGCAGTAAAAGTCTGAAGTATCATCAGCAACATGTAGTTAAAGTGAGAGTCGTCCCTGTGCAGTAAAACGCTTCCTGTCAGTGTTTTATTATATCTGATGTTTCTGCGTTCATGTGTGTGTTACATTTTACTGCTGCAGCTCATTTTAACTGCTTTATATACTGTTGGGTAGTTTCATCTGCAGCAATGCATCATGGTCTATAAGATCATCAGGTGTTTGCAGCGTCGCCGTCCTGTGAGAACCACGTATCAGAGAAACAGCCTGTTTTCAGCTCTGCGACGATGCGTTTCCCAGCTGATTCGAGGGGGGGTTAAAGAGTTTATTCAGCTTCAGGAGGAGGAGAGTTTCCTCAGCACGTGAAGGAAACTCTTCATCCTTCAGCTCGTCACAAACACCTGGAGATACGAGGTTTCCACCGGACAGGAAGTGGGTGAAGAACTGTGATCTGTAAAGTAACTGAAGCCGCCCCCGATGAAGACCTGGAGTCGGTCCTGAAGATGGAGCGCCGTGGTTTTTGCCCATGGTTGTTAACATGAAGCGAGACTTCCTGTTTTCAGCCGCTAAAGCTGTCAGACAAACGTAGTGGAGTGAAAAGTACGATGGAAATACTACAGTACTCGAGTAAATGCACTTGAACGCCACAATTAGTCCCGTTGAAGAAGCCAAGGCCAAGACAGCTTAGTGCACCCGGTGTCTGCGGTGATTAGTGAAACTCAGAACCGGAGTCTGTCTCCGACAGGGTGAACCACATAGCAGCACTGTTGACTTTGGCTGCCGCCGCACAGCTTCGCGTCTAAAGTGAATGTTTCCTGAAGAGAAAAAGCTCGACCGCTTCAAACCAGCAGAACTTTACTGTTAGCGCCAGCGGGGCCACGTTGGCCTGAATGTTGGGGAATGTGCATTTCCATTTGGCTGAACGGGGCAGCCACGAAAACACGCTCACTCGCGCAGTTTGGAAAACATTTTAAAGCTGTTTTAAAGTTCGAAAAGTCCAATAATTCAGCATTTAGTTTCTTGTTGAGTGGTGATTTCTAAAGAAAGAAGTGACTGTGGTGACTGCTGCAGTCAAAACATGCAGCTGTAGTAACAATAGCCTAGACGTAATTACCCAGAATTCCTTTTAACGAGGTAATGATCTGTCTGTCTGTCTTTGGCTCGACGCTGCTAAAATATCGCTTACAGTCATTTCATAGTAATTAAGCAAACTGTCAAAAGTGTGTGTGTGTGTGTGTGTGTGATTAGATGAATGCAAGTTGTTGCCAAAACTGCAGCAGAGCTGGTCGGACTGCAAACACACACACACCTATGTCATCTGTTGAGGGGACCAGAATCACCTTTGCTTCCTTCACCTGGAACGTCTTCGTCAGCCGAACACGTGAACGAACCGACAGCGCCGCCCTCAGCGCAGACGTCGCGCGGTTGCGCCCATCGACCCAAAACGGTTTAGTGAGAAAGTTTCGCGTCCTTTGAGTTGTTTGTGTCAGCAAACAGCTGCTCGTTTCCGCCTCCGGCAGCTGCAGAGCGACGCGACGCCTCGTCAGGAGGCGAGTCTGTGTCTCCTGATGGACGTCGGTCCGGTCTTCCCTCCGTCAGCGCTGTGTTCGGTCTCCTGATGGACGTCGGTCCGGTCTTCCCTCCGTCAGCGCTGTGTTCGGTCTCCTGATGGACGTCGGTCCGGTCTTCCCTCCGTCAGCGCTTTGTTCGGTCTCCTGATGGACGTCGGTCCGGTCTTCCCTCCGTCAGCGCTGTGTTCGGTCTCCTGATGGACGTCGGTCCGGTCTTCCCTCCGTCAGCTCTGTGTTCGGTCTCCTGATGGACGTCCCTCCGTCAGCGCTGTGTTCGGTCTCCTGATGGACGTCCCTCCGTCAGCGCTGTGTTCGGTCTCCTGATGGACGTCGGTCCGGTCTTCCCTCCGTCAGCGCTGTGTTCGGTCGGTCCGGTCTTCCCTCCGTCAGCGCTTTGTTCGGTCTCCTGATGGACGTCGGTCCGGTCTTCCCTCCGTCAGCGCTGTGTTCGGTCGGTCCGGTCTTCCCTCCGTCAGCGCTGTGTTCGGTCTCCTGATGGACGTCGGTCCGGTCTTCCCTCCGTCAGCTCTGTGTTCGGTCTCCTGATGGACGTCCCTCCGTCAGCGCTGTGTTCGGTCTCCTGATGGACGTCGGTCCGGTCTTCCCTCCGTCAGCTCTGTGTTCGGTCTCCTGATGGACGTCCCTCCGTCAGCGCTGTGTTCGGTCTCCTGATGGACGTCGGTCCGGTCTTCCCTCCATCAGCGCTGTGTTCGGTCGGTCCGGTCTTCCCTCCGTCAGCGCTGTGTTCGGTCTCCTGATGGAGGTCGGTCCGGTCTTCCCTCCGTCAGCGCTGTGTTCGGTCTCCTGATGGACGTCCCTCCGTCAGCGCTGTGTTCGGTCTCCTGATGGAGGTCGGTCCGGTCTTCCCTCCGTCAGCGCTGTGTTCGGTCTCCTGATGGACGTCGGTCCGGTCTTCCCTCCGTCAGCGCTGTGTTCGGTCGGTCCGGTCTTCCCTCCGTCAGCGCTGTGTTCGGTCTCCTGATGGACGTCGGTCCGGTCTTCCCTCCGTCAGCGCTGTGTTCGGTCTCTGATGGACGCCGGTCCGGTCTTCCCTCCGTCAGCGCTGTGTTCTGTCTCCTGATGGACGCCGGTCCGGTCTTCCCTCCGTCAGCGCTGTGTTAGGTCGGTCCGGTCTTCCCTCCGTCAGCGCTGTGTTCGGTCTCCTGATGGACGCCCCTCCGTCAGCGCTGTGTTCGGTCTCCTGATGGACGTCGGTCCGTCTTCCCTCCGTCAGCGCTGTTCGGTCTCCTGATGGACGCCGGTCCGGTCTTCCTCCGTCAGCTGTGTTCGGTCTCCTGATGGATGTCGGTCCGGTCTTCCCTCCGTCAGCGCTGTGTTCGGTCTCCTGATGGACGCCCCTCCGTCAGCGCTGTGTTCGGTCTCCTGATGGACGCCGGTCCGGTCTTCCCTCCGCCAGCGCCTGTTCGGTCTCCTGATGGACGCCGGTCCGGTCTTCCCTCCGCCAGCGCTGTGTTCGGTCTCCTGATGGACGCCGGTCCGGTCTTCCCTCCGCCAGCGCCTGTTCGGTCTCCTGATGGACGCCGGTCCGGTCTTCCCTCCGCCAGCGCTGTGTTCGGTCTCCTGATGAAGGTCGGTCCGGTCTTCCTCCGTCAGCGCTGTGTTCGGTCTCCTGATGAAGGTCGGTCCGGTCTTCCCTCCGTCAGCGCTGTGTTCGGTCTCCTGATGAAGGTCGGTCCGGTCTTCCCTCCGTCAGCGCTGTGTTCGGTCTCCTGATGGACGTCGGTCCGGTCTTCCCTCCGTCAGCGCTGTGTTCGGTCTCCTGATGGACGTCGGTCCGGTCTTCCCTCCGTCAGCGCTGTGTTAGGTCTCCTGATGGACGTCGGTCCGGTCTTCCCTCCGTCAGCGCTGTGTTCGGTCTCCTGAGGGAAACATCTGGCTCTTCAGCAGCTAGATGCGCCGCTATGTTCAGCAGCTAGATGCTCCGCTATGTTCAGCAGCTAGATGCGCCGCTACGTTCAGCAGCTAGATGCGCCGCTACGTTCAGCAGCTAGATGCGCCGCTACGTTCAGCAGCTAGATGCTCCGCTACGTTCAGCAGCTAGATGCTCCGCTACGTTCAGCAGCTAGATGCGCCGCTATGTTCAGCAGCTGCTGGTTTTTGCAGGTTGTTTGATGAAAACAGCTGGAAATGACTCGCGCTACGACTCAACCAAAAAACACTGACCTGAAATATAACGAGTTTATTCAAATGAAGTTGTTTTCTTGCTTTAACAGCTTGCTGACCTTGTTTTCCTGAGATAACCTGATACTCAAAGGGACCCTGCGGAGTTTCTACCCGCTGGCAGTGCTATGAAGCAAGGTTTTTATTAGCAGGAGTCGGTGGTTATGACACACAAAGAAACAAAGCAATGCACCAACAACACAAACTTCACTTTGTTTATCTCGGGGCCTTCAGAAACGAAAATGCCACGGAGCCGCGCACATTTCGTCGGCCTCGGCCGTCCCGTTCGCAGCGCACAGCTCCACAGACATGAACGGCTGATTTGTTCCTGATGAATGTGTTTCTCTATGACAGAGTTCAGCAGAGGGTTGGGAATCAAACCAGTCTGCTTTCACATGATATTATAGGAATACATCCTGACTTCCCACAGTCCACATGACTGCACAGAGGGCAGATTTTATTTTCCTTTTAACCTATTTTCTTCTCACTGTGTTTCCTATTTTTTTAATCTCTTCCTCATCCTACTCTTTCCACGAATGTCTGTTTTTAAACTGAATTAACTTTGCTTTTAGAGGAAATTCACAAATAAACACTGTAAAAGGATCAAATTAAAGATGTTTGTCTGTTTTATTAATTGCCATTTTGAACAACAGTTATGTTACCAGACAACATCGGGAATGTGGGTTATTGTAAGATTCACATGTCATATATTAAAAAGTATCTTAAAAAGTTTCCTGTAAACAAATTAAAGAATGAGGCACTTTAATGGCAAATGACAGATTAATCTCAGTCAATAATAGTCTTTAATGATGATGCTAATTTTAGCATGTTAGTATTGAGCTGTATTGAGCTACCTAATGTTTTGCTAAAGTTAGCATTCAGCCACATAGATCCATAATGTAGTTAACGGTTATGTGATGCTAAAGTTAGCTTACGTAATTATGCAAGTGCATTACCAAATAGCACACTGTTAGTGATGTCAGCTAATGTTAGCAGTCAGTAACAAAATGCTAGTTAATGTTAGCTTATTTTAGCCTAAAACTATCTATACTATGGACTGTAGTTTTTGTTGTTGAATGATTGCTAACATTAGCTAGCATAATGGACCTAGTGTAGATGAATATATAATGCAGCTAATGCTTTGTTCCTGAATGTTAGCTGACACAAGCTAATGCTACTATTGCTAATATAGAAGCATTAGCTCAATATATTGAATATTTACATTAGCTAATGTTAGCCTAACAATAACCACAACATGGACATAAAGTCATATGTGGCTGAATGCTAATTTTAGCAAATATTAGCTTGTGTTATAGACTTAACTGAATATGAGCAATTTAAGTTGTTAGCCAATGTCAGCATTCAATTTTCTCACGTTAGCTAAATTATCGACATATGAATGCTAACTTTAACACTAGCTTTATCGACTTAATGCAGTGCTAGTCCACATCAATAGCTAATGCTGCACTATAACTCCATAAACAACTAGGTCAGTGGTTGCTAATGTTCAGCTAACAACAAGCCACCATTTTAGCAGACAGCTACGTTATAGCTTCATAACCAATCATATCTTTTGGGCCTTCAGCTCAGCTTTCGGGACATTTTCAGTGTAATGAAATCATTCTCTGCTCTGGATTTCTTTATTTATTGAGGCGTTGAGGTGATTTTAAAGTTGCACGTGGCTGTTAGTGAGAGAGTTGGGTAATAACAGTTAACAACATTGGAACATAAAGTGCTTTTGCTGTGGATACTGGTTTGAAATGAAGTTATTGAAGGTACAGTTATATAAAATGACAGTAGAAACAATAGAAGCAGTGTAGGAGGAGCAGTGCAGCGAGGTGACTAACAGCTGTGGCAGGTAATGACTAACCTGTGACGAATTACACCTGAATCTCCGTCTGTACTGCTACTGTCTACATCCCAACACACACACACACACTTTAAATAAACACATTCCTGTACCTTTACACACAGGAACACGCACACACCGCGCGTCTTACATACCTGGGAGGGGATGTTTGATTGACAGCTCGGGGGCGTGGCCAGCACGATCCAGACCGGAGCAATGACAGGTAACGTTGTGGTTTCTGTGTGTGTGGTACAGGTTCGTTAAAAGTCTGTCACTAATTGTCGCAGATACCAGACGTTAGTTCCCTCAGGTGATGCGGGACACACATGTAGGACAAAAAGCAGAACTGGAGGACTTGGAGACGACCGCATAGAGGACTTGGGGAAGGACAGGGGAACTGGGAAGTGACTGGAAGGACTTGGGGAAGGACTTAATGGGGACTGGAGGACTTGGGGGAGGATTCATAGTGGACCACAGGACTCAAAAAGGGACTTGTAGAGGACTGGATGACTTGAAACAGGACTCCTTGGGAACTGGAGCACTGGAAAGATGACTTATAGAGGACGAGAAGGACCTGAAGTTTACCTGATGAAGGTCTGAGGACTGAAACGTTGTTCATAAAGTACAAGTGATCGACAGGGTGCAGGATTTGTTGGTTCTTTCGTGGACCAGAGGACCTGACAGGGACTCCTAGGGAACCGAAAGACCAGGAAGATGACTTGTGGAGGATTTGAGTACTAGAATAACTTGGGGGATGACTTGTAGTGGACCAGAGGACTTAACACAGGACTTGAGGATTTGAACTCATAGTGGATTAAAAGAACAGGGAAATCGAAGACCGGATGACGTACGGAGGACTGGAGGACTTGAAAAGGTGTTCTGCATGGGGAGGACGATCTGCAGAGGACTGGAGGACTTGGGGAAAGATTTATAGGGGACTGGGACTTAAACTTGTAGGACACAAGATGACTTGAAGGAGAATTAGCAGACTACAGGATGTGAAAAATAACTCAAAGTGAGGGCTTTTGAGGAGGACTTGTAGAGGACTGATCTGGTTTATGGAGACTGGGTGGCCTGACCCCCCACACACACACACACACACACACACAAACCCAGTGGAAACACATTAAGAAGACAAATGGCTGCAGTGAGACTGATGTTTATCCAGCAGGCTATTTAAAGAGAGCGAGAGGAGGGATTAATGCGAGAAGCGATTGAAGGAAAAGATAAAGACACGAGAGAAAGAAGGAGGAACGGAGGGATGGATGAAAAGAAAGATAAAGATCAGAAGAGTCACAGAAAAAGACGACGAAGGGCATTAAAACACAAACTCTTATTAAAACAATTGTCTTTTCCTTCCCTTCGTCTTTCTCTTTCCACTCGTCCTTTTTCCTCCAGTGGTGGAAAGTACACTTACTCAAGTGGTGTGTTTAAGCTTTGTGCACTTCGCAGAAGAAGATTTTACATCAAAACACGCACGATCGGTTTATAAAATACAAAACGTTGTCGAAGACTAAACCAGCGGTTCTCAGCTTCTTTGGCTCGTGACCTCTCACAGGAAGGAAAAAAAAGGATCTAGTCACATTTCAGAGTTATGACTTTTTGTCATTTTCTCTCTGAACTTCTCACATGGTTTCATTTAAGCCCAAAAACCGAAACCAGATTTGTGTATCAGAACTTGTTTCTTCTTCTTTCCTCTCCCATTAATCATCTCGACCCCTATGTTGGGAACCACTGGCCTGAATTAGAGACCAGCTAGTCAACATGTTGACGCTGTGTTGTTACAGCACTCGTGGGTCGCACCACACCCATCTTCGAACTCGGCCTTCATTTTCATCTCAACTGCACACCTGTAAGGTTTCGCGACCGCGCCTTGCACGGTCGTGACGCCATCGCACTGACGAAGACAGACATGCACGTAAACACCTGGCCAAGCGCTCAGAACAGCCTCGGCGCCAGTTCCCGCTGCAGTAGGCGACTCCGGGACCAGATCTGGCTGTCGGTCCCAGCGTGAGGAGCTGGAGTGGTGAAGAAAGGCTTCGCTGATGTTTCTCTGAGGGCAGGTTTGCGGATGGCGTGGCTCGCCTCTTGCTTCGCTGTTTGTGTTGGAAAAGCCTTGCAGCAACTGCTTCGGCCCTCTGTGAATAAAAACACAAAAAAGATTTCCTAGAAAAGTACAAACAAAACGACAAAAACCAAACAAAAAACCTTATTGAAATTCAAGCATTGTTTTTAGGGTAGAAGCGATGTGCAGAGGGTTCACAGCACGATCGATCGCAGCGCTGGGAATCTGCGGGCAGAGTTTGTGAAAGGCTGTAAAGCAGATGTCAGAAGAAGCAATGAAAAGAATTCAGTGGATTTGTTTGAGGAAAAATAATGTCAGCTGCGGGACGAAGGAAAGTTTTCCTTTTCTTTGGTTTCTCTTTCATATATGGGAATTAAAGGAGTTTAAAGGGGCACCAAACTGTGTACGTTAATAATAATAACTGTAAACGTTAATTAATATTAAAGTCCCCAAACCTTAAAGACGGGAAACGATAGATTCAGTCTCATCAGATACACTAAACTAATAGTTTGTAACTCTGATTGATAATTAAATGAACAACTATAACCAGAATTACCACCAGTAGCTAGCAGGTTGGAGGATTTGGAGTTCAACACAGAAGAAGCTGGCAGCTAATTCACTCTTGTGCAACATTAAAGAAGCCAGCATAATTAAACACAATATACAATCTAACCAAATACACAGAAAACAAGGAGTGTGTGTGTGTGTGTGTGTGTGTGTGTGTGTGTTGCTTTGGTCAGCACCGTGTGTTCGGCGTGCACGAGCGTGTTGCAGACGAAGAAAAGCACCTGAGGCGGGAGTTTCCTCTCCGCGTGTGTGGTTGTGTTTAAGGCCGGTTCAAGGTGTGTGCGTGTGTGATCTGTGTCGGATGACGTTAAAAAGAGTTAGTTAGCGGCGTTGCACAACGTTACGTTACACAATAACCTGCTGCGGGCGCTTAGCTTAGCTTAGCTTAGCTTAGCGGTACGCAAAAGAAAAACAAAACGAAAGCCAGCTGACCCTTTAATTGACCTGGTGACATCACGGGTCACACTGACCAATGGTAGCTGAAAGCTGGGTCCATGGGCGGAGCTCATACATAGGTGTGAATACCTGGAGGATTGTGGGAGACTGAGTTCAGTGGCTCACGTTTCATAATAAAAGTTCAGCTGGTGATACGGTTATCTAAGTGAGTATCTTGTATTTTCACAAGATCATCATGTTCCACAGATTCAAGGAAGTCGTATGAAATATGTCACCTTTTAAAGTAGTTAAAACTAGCTAACTGTATATAAAGCAGTTAAAACTAGCTAACTGTATATAAAGCAGTTAAAACTAGCTAATTTTATATAAAGCGGTTAAAACTAGCTAACTGTATATAAAGCAGTTAAAACTAGCTAACTTTATATAAAGCGGTTAAACTAGCTAACTGTATATAAAGCAGTTAAAACTAGCTAACTTTATATAAAGCGGTTAAAGCTAGCTAACTGTATATAAAGCAGTTAAAACTAGCTAACTTTATATAAAGTAGTTCAAACTAGCTAACAGTATATAAAGCAGTTAAAACTAGCTAACTGTATATAAAGCAGTTAAAGCTAGCTAACAGTATATAAAGCAGTTAAAACTAGCTAACTGTATATAAAGCAGTTAAAGCTAGCTAACAGTATATAAAGTAGTTCAAACTAGCTAACTGTATATAAAGTAGTTAAAACTAGCTAACTGTATATAAAGCAGTTAAAACTAGCTAACTGTATATAAAGCAGTTAAAACTAGCTAATTTTATATAAAGCGGTTAAACTAGCTAACTGTATATAAAGCAGTTAAAACTAGCTAACTTTATATAAAGCGGTTAAAGCTAGCTAACTGTATATAAAGCAGTTAAACTAGCTAACTTTATATAAAGTAGTTCAAACTAGCTAACAGTATATAAAGCAGTTAAACTAGCTAACTTTATATAAAGCGGTTAAAGCTAGCTAACTGTATATAAAGCAGTTAAAACTAGCTAACAGTATATAAAGCAGTTAAAACTAGCTAACTGTATATAAAGCAGTTAAAACTAGCTAACTGTATATAAAGCAGTTAAAGCTAGCTAACAGTATATAAAGCAGTTAAAACTAGCTAACTGTATATAAAGCAGTTAAAGCTAGCTAACAGTATATAAAGTAGTTCAAACTAGCTAACTGTATATAAAGCAGTTAAAGCTAGCTAACTTTATATAAAGCAGTTCAAACTAGCTAACTGAATATAAAGCAGTTAAAGCTCGCTAACTGTATATAAAGCAGTTAAAGCTAGCTAACTGTATATAAAGTAGTTAAAACTAGCTAACTGTATATAAAGCAGTTAAAGCTAGCTAACTTTATATAAAGCAGTTCAAACTAGCTAACAGTATATAAAGCAGTTAAAGCTAGCTAACTGTATATAAAGTAGTTAAAACTAGCTAACTGTATATAAAGTAGTTAAAGCTAGCTAACTGTATATAAAGCAGTTAAAACTAGCTAACTGTATAAAGTAGTTAAAACTAGCTAACTGTATATAAAGTAGTTAAAACCAGCTAACTGTATATAAACTAGTTAAAACTAGCTAACTGTATAAAGCAGTTAAAGCTAGCTAACTGTATATAAAACACAGACTGTATATAAAGTAGTTAAAACTAGCTAACTGTGTATAAAGTAGTTAAAACCAGCTAACTGTATAAAGCAGTTAAAGCTCGCTAACTGTATAAAGTAGTTAAAGCTAGCTAACAGTATATAAAGCAGTTCAAACTAGCTAACTGTATAAAGCAGTTCAAGCTAGCTAACTGTATAAAGCAGTTCAAGCTAGCTAACTTTATATAAAGTAGTTCAAACTAGCTAACTTTATATAAAGCAGTTAAAGCTCGCTAACTGTATAAAGCAGTTAAAACTAGCTAACTGTATAAAGCAGTTAAAGCTCGCTAACTGTATAAAGCAGTTCAAGCTAGCTAACTTTATATAAAGTAGTTAAAACTAGTTAACTGTATAGTTAAAACTAGTTAAAACTAGTTAAAACTAGTTAACTGTATAGTTAAAACTAGCTAACTTTATATAAAGCAGTTAAAACTAGCTAACTGTATAAAGTAGTTCAAACTAGCTAATTTTATATAAAGTAGTTCAAACTAGCTAACTGTATAAAGCAGTTCAAACTAGCTAACTGAATATAAAGCAGTTAAAACTAGCTAACTGTATAAAGCAGTTAAAGCTAGCTAACTGTATATAAAGCAGTTAAAACTAGCTAACTGTATATAAAGCAGTTAAAGCTAGCTAACTGTATAAAGCAGTTAAAGCTAGCTAACTGTATATAAAACACAGACTGTATATAAAGATGGACGACTAAGTGAAGCCAGAACACCTGGATCGCCACCTGGTGGCGGGCTGCAGTACAGGTCATAAGCCCCGCCCCCTCCATGTTAGCGGACGGGTCAGGAGCCAATTAAAATCAAAGCACACGTCAAATAAATGTTTCCCAAAGATGGTTTCTGTCAGTTTAGGTCGTTCTCATCACGCTGAAGTTTGTTCAAGTGTTTGTGTTTCTGATACGTTCGGTTCGAACTAGTTATTAGTTATCTGATGGTTAAAAGACCATTTAGGGAAGAGGAAACTCTGGTGGCACACACCAGATTTTAAATGTATTATTTCCTTCCTACGGCGTTCCTGGCTCCAAAAAGCACAGCTAATTGATTAATTACATTTAATTATGACAGCAACACCTGCTTTTCTGTTCTTGAGTTTAAATCCACAACTCGGGGTCATCTTGAGATGTATCACGGCAAAACCAAGGAGACAATGAAACCTGGAAGCAATGGGTCTCACTTTCGTTTAAGGCTTCACATTGATACGCGTCATTTTAAAAGACTCACAGGTTAAAAAATGTTTACGTAAACATTTCGGAAAACCCAACCAAAGCATGGAGAGACCTCACCGTCCCCCGCTGAAACCGGTGGACATTTTCTACACAAGTCTCCAACTCCTGATGTCTTCAACGGGCGATGGCACGTAAAAACACGCTCAAGCAGACGCGATCCGTCAGTTAGCACAGTGTTTCTTCAGCGGGGCCGACTTTGATGCAAAGCAAGCCTGCACGAGGATAGGGAAGCCGACACGGGGTTATCATCCTTATCAGCGATTGTATATACTCGCAGTGTGCGTACCGCAGAGATAAAACATGTTTCTTCTCTGTGGTATGTGCCCAGTATTCGAGATAATAGATAATGTGCTGTTTTCAGTCTTACTCGAGATAAACTGTGTTGATACTAGCGCTGGGCGATATGGCCTACATATCATATCACAGTATTTATCTTACGTTTGATGTATTCGGCAGGATTTCGTTTTCTAGTGCAAGTTTCAGTGTGCTATGACACAGGCCATTGTATTGTGATACAATCGTCGTGCTGCTTTAAATCAAAATGGTCTGTTTTCTTTTACTTTTCTTTATTCTTTATTAATATGTGCACATTGTGGACGACGGTAAAGTAAAAATCTATACCTCTGCATGGATCTATGACGGCATAGCTTCATATTCTGCATACCTCCCAGCCTCAGTTAATACATCTTTTACACACCTGTGTACCTAAATAAACAATATTCCTACTGTTGCCATGGACACCAAACTTTTTTGCAATGGCTACTGTTGAGCATGACAATATTCAGGCGACCTACTGATGCAAGTGACTGATAAAAAGAAATAACTTGGGCACTGTGTTCACATAGACAGCCTATCGGAGCTAATGTGTAATTCACACTAATCGTCTGGATTGTTGTAAATGGGATATTATAACAAGGAGCCTACGTGTTGTGGAATACATATATAGGCCTACTGTATATCAAACACAATATAAATGGCCATGAAAACACACTATTAGTGAGATTGAGATTTATGAACGCAAAGATTTCACCAGAGGCTGCGTTAGTGACTGTTATATGTAGAGAATGCACCTGAATTCAACATAGTATGCTCATCTTTCATACAGCCGGATGTGTTAGATGTGTTACAGCTTCAGATTTAGTTGTTAAGTTTTTTTTATTTTATTATTTCATCCAACATTTAGCCAAAAAAATCTGGTTTGCAATAACTAGCTAGCTAGTAGTTAAGTAGTTAAAACTAGCTAACTGTATATAAAGCAGTTAAAACTAGCTAACTGTATATAAAGCAGTTAAAACTAGTTAACTGTATAGTTAAAACTAGCTAATTGTATATAAAGTAGTTAAAACTAGCTAACAGTATATAAAGCAGTTAAAACTAGCTAACTGTATATAAAGTAGTTAAAACTAGCTAATTGTATATAAAGCAGTTAAACTAGCTAACTGTGTATAAAGTAGTTAAAACTAGCTAATTGTACATAAAGTAGTTCAAACTAGCTAACAGTATATAAAGCAGTTAAAACTAGCTAACTGTATAAAGCAGTTAAAACTAGCTAACTGTATATAAAGCAGTTAAAACTAGCTAACTGTATATAAAGCAGTTAAAACTAGCTAATTGTATATAAAGCAGTTAAAACTAGCTAATTGTATATAAAGCAGTTAAACTAGCTAACTGTGTATAAAGTAGTTAAAACTAGCTAATTGTACATAAAGTAGTTCAAACTAGCTAACAGTATATAAAGTAGTTAAAACTAGCTAACAGTATATAAAGCAGTTAAAACTAGCTAACAGTATATAAAGCCGTTAAAACTAGCTAACTGTATATAAAGCAGTTAAAGCTAGCTAACTGTATATAAAGCAGTTAAAACTAGCTAACAGTATATAAAGTAGTTAAAACTAGCTAACTGTATAAAGTAGTTAAAACTAGCTAACTGTATATAAAGCAGTTAAAACTAGCTAACTAGCAGTTAAAACTAGCTAACTGTATATAAAGCAGTTAAAACTAGCTAACTGTATATAAAGCAGTTAAAGCTAGCTAACTGTATATAAAGCAGTTAAAACTAGCTAACAGTATATAAAGTAGTTAAAGCTAGCTAACTGTATATAAAGCAGTTAAAGCTAGCTAACTGTATATAAAGCAGTTAAAACTAGCTAACAGTATATAAAGTAGTTAAAACTAGCTAACTGTATAAAGTAGTTAAAACTAGCTAACTGTATATAAAGCAGTTAAAGCTAGCTAACTGTATATAAAACACAGACTGTATATAAAGATGGACGACTAAGTGAAGCCAGAACACCTGGATCGCCACCTGGTGGCGGGCTGCAGTACAGGTCATAAGCCCCGCCCCCTCCATGTTAGCGGACGGGTCAGGAGCCAATTAAAATCAAAGCACACGTCAAATAAATGTTTCCCAAAGATGGTTTCTGTCAGTTTAGGTCGTTCTTATCACGCTGAAGTTTGTTCAAGTGTTTGTGTTTCTGATACGTTCGGTTCGAACTAGTTATTAGTTATCTGATCGTTATTGCTTCTTCTTCTACGTCAGCAAAAGATGTGAATGCTCCATTTTTTCTTACCTTTTCTTCTTCTGTCCTTTTGTCTCTTCTTCTTCTTCTCTTCATGTCGCATTTTACTAATTGTTTTAAGTTTTCTTACCTGCTCCTCCTTTGTTTCTTCTTGTTCTCGCCACTTTTTTCAGTTTTTTTTTTGTTCACATTCACATATTTAACTCAAGCGTTTCAGTCACGGATGTGAATACGTGAACGGTTTTGTGCGTTCGGCAGCAGATCGCACGTGAACATTTGAACGCACGGCATCGGAAAGCGATAATTACAATAACAATACCACCAAACGTACACAATGAAAATGCAGATTGTAGCGTTAGACTCGTGTGTCGGCGGGTTCCAGTTGTGCGTCTTGTATTTTTGGAGGTTTTTAAGACGAAGCCGTGCAGTAAACAAGAGGACGTGTTGAAGCTGTTGTGGGATCAGACGAGACGAGAGCAGGTTGGGAGCCGGTCCCGGTGGTCCTGGTCCTGGTCCAGCGGGAAAGACCTCCTCCGCCAGCCTGCAGAGCATCATCCTCAGAGGACCGGCCTTCTCCACTTCTGACATTTTTGCAATTTTACGCACATTTTAAATTTGAGCCTGAAACAAAAGTGCAGCAGAGTGAAAACACATGATTTTTGTTTTAAAAAAAAAAAAGGGATGAAATGCTAGTAAAAGCTTTAACACGAAAAGATGCGATAAAGGTTGATGTAAGCAGACGCTCCCCGAGGCGGCGAGTCCCAGACGGGTTCCTCCTCAGATAAATCCCATTTTCACGGCTGTTCTTCCTGGCGTCATTAGCTGAAAGCCAGCGCAGCTGTGACTGATGCACAAGTAACTGTTATGTGCTGAGACGTAATACCGTGTAACTGAAAGGCCCTGATCCCGTCAGGTCACCCGACTCCGTCCACCGATAAGATCGACGCAGGTGCGGGTTCACCTTTTAAACCGACAGGCATCTCTTCAGCCGGGCACTTTATCACGGGGCGCGTTGTTGAGATATAAAGTGTCTGTGGCAGTGATCAGCGGCAGGTGTTGCAGTCGTGAGTGCAGTTCTTCCCTTTTAGCTGCTTTTAGCTTCCGCTGCGCTGCGTTTCAGAGACAAATGTCTGCTGCGGTGGCTGATGGGAAGTTACTCGTTGCTTTGGTTTTACACCGGGACGCACGATCGGCTTTGTAACACGTGAAGCACTGCTGCGGAGCCTCGCAGGTGTGTTCAGGTGCGGCGCTCAGCAACAAAACTAACACTACTTGTGCTACTTGTGCTACTTTCTGTATAGAAAGATGATTAAATGTCCATCTTCAGCTCCGGCTCTGCGCTCTGCGCTCCTTTTCGGAACTGGACTGCATGTGTGCTGGATTTTGTGATTGTTTTGTGTTTTTTGTTGTTCATATTTAAAGTTTTAGAGATTTTCGTGGCCCTTTGCTGCGTGGCATCCCGCCTGTTCCCCCCCCGTGGACTTCTCCCACGCCTCCACGCTCACATCTCTGAGTCACTGCGTCGCCGCTCACAGCCATTGCTGTTATTATTCTAATGACTTAAGCTGGAATTGCCTGCATTTCTTCTGGAGGACCCGGCAGGCCGTGTTTGTTTGGTGTTTGACCCCGCTGACCTCTGACCTCCCCGAAGGGAGGCCGCCTGATCAGTAATCAAACGCAACATTATCACGTTAACTGTGAGAAAACCACTCTGGCCAAACGTGGGAAGGGTTTCGGCCTCTGAGCGGAGGGGGGAGTTGGCTGGGGGGGCCGTCCCGGACCCATCTGAGACCTGCTGAGTCATAGCTGCCAGATCTGATTATTATTATTACCGTCAGCGGATGAAACCGGTCGGATACTGAGCAGACGAACATTTCACATATAGCTTTTTCTTTTAATCGTTGCAGCTAACTCTCCCAAAAGGCAAACTCACGGTTGCGTCAGACTTCGCCAGTTGAAGAGCTTCGTGAGTCCAGAGAAAACAGACCGACACACTGGTCCAATACGAAAAATACTCTGTGGCGAAAAATGAAAGTTTAAACTTTATCTGAATGAAAAGCTTCACGAGCTTTCTGTGACGCTTTCGGCCGTGCCTTTATTTATTTTTTTCATTGGATCTCCAAACGAATAATAGATTACAAGTCTCAGCTCCGATTTTTAAACATGCGTAAAACAAAAGAAGAGACAAAGAAGAAACCTCCGGTGACCAGCGAGGAATAAAAACAGCTGACTGCAGCTCGCAGGCGATGATTTAACTCTCAACTGAGGACGAGGACGAGCAGCAGCCTGAGGAGGAAGCTGCTCCGTAGTCTGCTGGTGCCACGGACCAGGTGGACCAGGTGGAGCAGGTGGAGCAGGTGGACCAGGTGGACCAGGAACCTGACCCTGCTCGCCTGCTTCTTCATGAGGACACGCTGGTGGGATTTAAGAAATATGGCAAATATAAAAAAAAAACGTGTGTATTTGTGTGTATAAATACACACACACACGTGAAGTAGTGTTGAAATAAATAAATAAATATAAATAAAATATAAATAAATAACGTTTTTAGTGAGAAACAGTCCAGGTTTATCACTTCTGTTTTTTATCAGTGTAGTGGACACATGGTTGCTAATGTGCTGCCCTGAGCGCAGACTCCCAGGCATCCCAGCAAGCTCCACCAATGAGGTGTTTCAGGTTTTCAGGCCTGTCAAATTATTAAAGGCACAATGACATTACAAGACAAGCAAAGGGTAAAACCCTGAGCCAAAGCAGAAGAGAAATACAAACTAAAATGTACGACTGTGTAAAAGATAATTAGCACAGAAACGGGAAAGTAATTTAAATCAAACATAAATAAACAAACAAGTCAATTAAGAAAATGTCTTCAGAGGAAGAAAGTGAAGTTTGATTCATTTAATTTTATCGATTTATTAGTGTGATGAGACTCATAACATTCCTGTTATGACAACACATTAGTTAATAAGGAAATTAAGTAAAAAAAATAAAATAAAATACTTGATATAAATCTAGTTTTTGCAGGAGGAACATGAGGAGGAGCTACTGGGTGGGGAACTGCGTGTGAACGAGTCTCTGCCTGAGAGACTGAACTCAGGGCGCACAAAGCTGAGGCCTCAGGCACGCGCCCAGCTGTTCAACGCCCCTCTGTTGGGGCTGTCCTCGCGGCGCCAGTCCACCTGACATCACCTCAAGCCATTCATCAATTCCTGTTCACCTGTTTCTGTGTGACGTCGCTGAAGATCATCAGGTAACTCCTCCCACTTGCGTTTACCGGCCCAAAGCAGGGCGCGAGTCATTTGTTGCTTTTTACGTGACGTGTCGGTGGTTTCCGGCAGCGCGCGGGGCTGTCAAGAGAATCAGGTGAGGCGGAAGTGAAGTGAAGAGAGGAGAGGGCCTCGCGCAGCTCACCTGTCCGCAGGTACACAAGCAGAGCGAAGAGAAAAGGAAGAAAAGAAGTGAAAGAAACAAAAGTAAGTTTATTAAAGCTGAAAAACTGAAGAGTCCTGCTGTCCGTCTACCTGTCTACCTGTCTACCTGTATACCTGTCCGTCTACCTGTCTACCTGTCCGTTTACCTGTCCGTTTACCTGTCCGTTTACCTGTCCGTCTACCTGTGTTCTGCTTTCACAGGATCCACCGGTTCTAGCTGTGTTCTTAGTCTGTAAAGAGTTCTCACTGTAAAAATAAGACGCGTTAAAAAGTTTTTAACCCTGGTGACAAATGTCACATGGCTTCAGGTGAGGGTCTTTCGGGTTCTAGGCATCCTCGAGGAGGTTCTGGTTGTTTGTGACGGGGGTTCTGGTGGTGTTTTAGGTTCTAGTCGTCTATGAGGAGATTCCTTGGAGGCGTTGTAGTGGCCTTTAAGGGGGTCCTAATGGTATTTAAGTTCTATTGGGTTTTAGGTTGTAGTCATCTATAAGGAGGTTCTAGTGGTCTTTGAGGAGGTTCTAGTGCTTTGTTAGGTTCTAGTCATGTATGAGGAACTTCTGTTGGTCTTTTAGGGGATTTTAGTGTTTGTTGACAAGGTTCTAGTAGTCTTTTAGGTTCTAGTCGTCTATGAGGAGGTTCTAGTTGTTTGTGAGGGGGTTCTAGTGCTTTGTTAGGTTCTAGTCATCTATGAGGAACTTCTGTTGGTCTTTTAGGGGATTTTAACAAGGTTCTAGTCGTCTATGAGGAGGTTCTAGTTGTTTGTGAGGGGGTTCTAGTGCTTTGTTAGGTTCTAGTCATGTATGAGGAACTTCTGTTGGTCTTTTAGGGGATTTTAGTGTTTGTTGACAAGGTTCTAGTAGTCTTTTAGGTTCTAGTCGTCTATGAGGAGGTTCTAGTTGTTTGTGAGGGGGTTCTAGTGCTTTGTTAGGTTCTAGTCATCTATGAGGAACTTCTGTTGGTCTTTTAGGGGATTTTAACAAGGTTCTAGTCGTCTATGAGGAGGTTCTAGTTGTTTGTGAGGGGGTTCTAGTGCTTTGTTAGGTTCTAGTCATGTATGAGGAACTTCTGTTGGTCTTTTAGGGGATTTTAGTGTTTGTTGACAAGGTTCTAGTAGTCTTTTAGGTTCTAGTCGTCTATGAGGAGGTTCTAGTTGTTTGTGAGGGGGTTCTAGTGCTTTGTTAGGTTCTAGTCATCTATGAGGAACTTCTGTTGGTCTTTTAGGGATTTTAACAAGGTTCTAGTCGTCTATGAGGAGGTTCTAGTTGTTTGTGAGGGGTTCTAGTGCTTTGTTAGGTTCTAGTCATGTATGAGGAACTTCTGTTGGTCTTTTAGGGATTTTAGTGTTTGTTGACAAGGTTCTAGTAGTCTTTTAGGTTCTAGTCGTCATGAGGAGGTTCTAGTTGTTTGTGAGGGGTTCTAGTGCTTTGTTAGGTTCTAGTCATCTATGAGGAACTTCTGTTGGTCTTTTAGTGGATTTTAACAAGGTTCTAGTCGTCTATGAGGAGGTTCTAGTTGTTTGTGAGGGGGTTCTAGTGCTTTGTTAGGTTCTAGTCATGTATGAGGAACTTCTGTTGGTCTTTTAGGGGATTTTAGTGTTTGTTGACAAGGTTCTAGTAGTCTTTTAGGTTCTAGTCGTCTATGAGGAGGTTCTAGTTGTTTGTGAGGGGGTTCTAGTGCTTTGTTAGGTTCTAGTCATCTATGAGGAACTTCTGTTGGTCTTTTAGTGGATTTTAACAAGGTTCTAGTCGTCTATGAGGAGGTTCTAGTTGTTTGTGAGGGGGTTCTAGTGCTTTGTTAGGTTCTAGTCATCTATGAGGAACTTCTGTTGGTCTTTGAGGGGATTTTAACAAGGTTCTAGTTGTATTTTAGGTTCTAGTCGTCTATAAGGAGGTTGTCATTTTTGATGTGGTTCTAGTGGCTTAGGGGGATCTAATGGTCTTTGAGGTTGTAGTGGGCCTTTAGGATCTAGTTGTTAATAAGGAGGTTCTAGTGGTCGAGGAGGAGGTTCTGTTAATCTAAGGGATCTAGGTTCTGGTGGTTCTGGTTCTAGTCTAGTCATCACCAGATCAGTTAAACGATGTGTCGCTGTTGTCAGATCTCATCAGACCGCACGTGTTTCCGTTTATGTTAAATACAAAATACCGAACGAAGACGCGATGGATTCCACGCGGCCGTCGGCACGGCAACGCTCCTGCCGGGGCTCGTTAGTGTTAACGAGCTGTCGTTAGCGGTTCATCAGCTCCTCTCTGATCGAGTTTGGGCTCGGGGCCTGTGATTGATTGATTGATTGATTGATTAGTCATTTAGCAGGTAATTGGCAGGGGGTTTGAGAGGCATCGCCATGGCGACAGAGACGACGTCACAGCTCCCTCAGCGTGGGAGATTCATTTCTGTCTCATTTAAATTAATGACGTTTTAATCAGAAGGCTTTTTATGACTTCACGGGGAAGTCGACGAAACTCCATTCACATTTATTTTCAGACCCGCGTCGCCTCTCGGCGAGCTGATCCGCCGCTAAACGACGGACTCACGACACGCCATCGCAAAACAGTATGCTTCGTCTTTAATGGCTCTTCATCACGCGTTCATCCGTTCTTCTCCAGAAACACCAAGATACATTTAATTAGCTACTGTTTTTTACTTCTGACAGTTGTAGACATTATAACCTCCTTATCCAGTAGAACCTCCTCAAAGACCACTAGAACCTAAAAGACCATTAGAACCTAATCAGAAATGAATGGAACCTCCTCTTAGACCACCACAACCTAAAACATCACTGGAACCTCCTCAGAGGCGATTAGAACATTTTGAAAGATGCCTAGAACCTCCTAGAAGACGACTAGAACATAAAAGATCACTAGAACCTCCTCATAGACAACTAGAACCCCCTTAACGAAAAGACTAGAAGCTCCTCAGAGACCAATAGAAACTCCTCATGGACGAATATACTATAAAAGATCACTAGAACCTCCTCATAGATAACAAGAACCTAGAAGATCATTAAAACCTCCGCAAAGACCACTAGAACCCCATCATAGACCACTAGAACGTCCTCTTAGACCACTAGAACGTCCTCAGAGACAAATAGACCGTAAAAGACCACTAGAACCTCCTCAGCCACTGTGTTAAAGATGACTATAACCACATGAAAGACGACTGGCGGTCGTAGCTCAGATGGTGGAGCAGGTCTGCCGTTAACTGTAAGGTTGGTGGTTCAGTCACAAACCTGTAGAGTCTGAACTATGTGGACTTGTCCTGCCTGAGGACTGATTGGGTTCTTACAGGATGATCCCAGTTTATTAGAACTGCGGTCTTATTTTTGTGGTTTTGTCCATTTTCCTCTAGCGCCGCCATCAGGTCGACATGTTAACGTGTCCGACACTTTGGTTTCTGACCAAACACCTGCAGAGCTGCTGACCTCAGCTGGACCTTGTGTTTACTGCTAATTAGCTAATGTTAGCATGCTAACACGCTAAACTAAGATGGGGAACACGGTAAACATTATACCAGCTAAACCACTCTGAGCATGTTAGCATGCTAACACGCTAAACTAAGATGGGGAACACGGTAAACATTATACCAGCTAAACCACTGTGAGCCTGTTAGCATGCTAACACGCTAAACTAAGAAGGGGAACACGGTAAACATTATACCAGCTAAACCACTGTGAGCCTGTTAGCATGCTAACACGCTAAACTAAGATGGGGAACACGGTAAACATTATACCAGCTAAACCACTGTGAGCCTGTTAGCATGCTAACACGCTAAACTAAGATGGGGAACACGGTAAACATTATACCAGCTAAACCACTGTGAGCATATTAGCATGCTAACACGCTAAACTAAGATGGGGAACACGATAAACATTATACCAGCTAAACCACTGTGAGCCTGTTAGCATGCTAACACGCTAAACTAAGAAGGGGAACACGGTAAACATTATACCAGCTAAACCACTGTGAGCCTGTTAGCATGCTAACACGCTAAACTAAGACGGGGAACACGGTAAACATTAAACCAGCTAAACCACTGTGAGCCTGTTAGCATGCTAACACGCTAAACTAAGACGGGGAACATGGTAAACATTATACCAGCTAAACCACTCTGAGCCTGTTAGCATGCTAACACGCTAAACTAAGATGGGGAACACGGTAAACATTATACCAGCTAAACCACTCTGAGCCTGTTAGCATGCTAACACGCTAAACTAAGATGGGGAACACGGTAAACATTAAACCAGCTAAACCACTCTGAGCCTGTTAGCATGCTAACACGCTAAACTAAGATGGGGAACACGGTAAACATTAAACCAGCTAAACCACTCTGAGCCTGTTAGCATGCTAACACGCTAAACTAAGAAGGGGAACACGGTAAACATTATACCAGCTAAACCACTCTGAGCCTGTTAGCATGCTAACACGCTAAACTAAGATGGGGAACACGGTAAACATTATACCAGCTAAACCACTCTGAGCCTGTTAGCATGCTAACACGCTAAACTAAGATGGGGAACACGGTAAACATTATACCAGCTAAACCACTGTGAGCCTGTTAGCATGCTAACACGCTAAACTAAGATGGGGAACACGGTAAACATTATACCAGCTAAACCACTGTGAGCCTGTTAGCATGCTAACACGCTAAACTAAGATGGGGAACACGGTAAACATTAAACCAGCTAAACCACTGTGAGCCTGTTAGCATGCTAACACGCTAAACTAAGATGGGGAACACGGTAACAATTAAACCAGCTAAACCACTGTGAGCCTGTTAGCATGCTAACACGCTAAACTAAGATGGGGAACACAGTAACAATTAAACCAGCTAAACCACTGTGAGCCTGTTAGCATGCTAACACGCTAAACTAAGATGGGGAACACGGTAAACATTATACCAGCTAAACCACTGTGAGCCTGTTAGCATGCTAACACGCTAAACTAAGATGGGGAACACGGTAAACATTATACCAGCTAAACCACTCTGAGCATGTTAGCATGCTAACACGCTAAACTAAGATGGGGAACACGGTAAACATTATACCAGCTAAACCACTCTGAGCCTGTTAGCATGCTAACACGCTAAACTAAGATGGGGAACACGGTAAACATTAAACCAGCTAAACCACTCTGAGCCTGTTAGCATGCTAACACGCTAAACTAAGATGGGGAACACGGTAAACATTAAACCAGCTAAACCACTGTGAGCCTGTTAGCATGCTAACACGCTAAACTAAGATGGGGAACACGGTAAACATTATACCAGCTAAACCACTGTGAGCCTGTTAGCATGCTAACACGCTAAACTAAGATGGGGAACACGGTAAACATTAAACCAGCTAAACCACTGTGAGCCTGTTAGCATGCTAACACGCTAAACTAAGATGGGGAACACGGTAACAATTAAACCAGCTAAACCACTGTGAGCCTGTTAGCATGCTAACACGCTAAACTAAGATGGGGAACACGGTAAACATTAAACCAGCTAAACCACTGTGAGCCTGTTAGCATGCTAACACGCTAAACTAAGATGGGGAACACGGTAAACATTAAACCAGCTAAACCACTCTGAGCCTGTTAGCATGCTAACACGCTAAACTAAGATGGGGAACACGGTAAACATTATACCAGCTAAACCACTCTGAGCCTGTTAGCATGCTAACACGCTAAACTAAGATGGGGAACACGGTAAACATTATACCAGCTAAACCACTCTGAGCCTGTTAGCATGCTAACACGCTAAACTAAGATGGGGAACACGGTAAACATTAAACCAGCTAAACCACTCTGAGCCTGTTAGCATGCTGACTTTAGCATTTAGCTGAAAACGCAGCTGTTTGTAGCCTCACAGAGCTGCTAGCATGGCTGTAGACTCTAACAAACAGACAAATGGGACTCTTTTAAAGGAAGTGATATGTTCTGGTTTGAAACCAGTGACCCTGTCATTTAGCTTCCTGTTTCTGCTTTAAACCGTGACCGCAGAGTCACGCAGCACAGACCGGTCTGCCAACATGCCTCCTGCCAGCACATTCCTGACACATGACACAACGACACACTGAGCCCGAACATCCCATCCTCAGCTGAGCTGCAACGCGCTAACAAAGCTGTGCTTCTGCAGCATGAATACATCCGTCAGACTCCAGCACGCCGTCCAGCCGCGGCCGGAGGCCACAGCAACATCCATGATGCTAAATGTCAGAATTACAAGATCATTTCAAGCTTTTTCAAGCAGACGTTTGCTGGTTCCAGCTGCTGAAGTGTGAAGCCCAGTTATAATAGCAAATGAATTTAACTTTGTCTTCACTTTCTGACGCTGTGTAGACCGATCAGTCGGGAGAAATCTGCCTTTTAGACACGTCTGTCCGTTCTACCAATAAAAACCCTCACAATCGGAGCTTTCTAGAAAGTTTGCTCAGCTTTTATTGGCACAGATGTGGATCCGATAAGATCAATTCAAGCCAACAAGGAGCTCATTGACGAGCGGTGCGACTCCTCGCTTTGACAAAGGTTTTAGTTTTACGTGTGGCTGAAAAGTGAAAAAATTGTGTAGCTTTTGGGAGCGGCGCTGAATGAGCCGTTGATGTTTTAATAAACCGTATAATTTGTGTGTTTGCAGTGAGTAACCCCATCCCGTCCAATCTCAAGTCGGAGGCGAAGAAAGCCGCCAAGATCCTGAGAGAGTTCACTGAAATCTCCAACAGGAACGGACCCGACAAACTCATCCCCGGTAAAAAGAAAGAAAGCTGCCCCGTCCTTCGCTGCACCGTCAGGGAGGGAGGAAGAGCATGGCACAGGGTAGAAAGAAGCACTTAAAATCAGTAAGCTGTAGTTTAGTGGATTTTACAGTAACCGGCGGAAAGCGAAGGGCTTTTACTGCTTTAGTAAGTACAAATCTGAGGCGCGTTTTCTGCTACTTCACTGCGTCTCAGAGGGGAGCCGCTCTGCAGATTCAGCCCATTAATACAAAATCAATAAATTACGATGCATTATAAGAGATGAAGCTGCGCAGCAGAATATAAAGTCAATTAAAGTGAGCTCCACCTTCAGCAGCTGCAGCACTAAAGCGACGAACACATCAGGAATTATTATCCATTAATATATTATTATTATATTATTATTATTATTATTATTATTATTATTATTATTATTATTATTATTATTATTATTATTATTATTATTATTATTATTATTAATTTATTATTATTATTATTATTATTATTATTATTATCAGCTGGCTAAAACTAAATTCACTCAACTTTTCGAAACACTTGTGGTGTTTTCGTCATGCATTCACAACCAAAGTAAAGCACCACACGTGTGTTTCCTTGTGTGTATTCAGTGATGGAGTAGTGATTGCTTTGCGTGTGTGTGTGTGTGTGTGTGTGTGTGTGTGTTGCAGCTCATGTGATAGCGAAGGCGGAGGGCCTGGCCATCATCTCCGTCATCAAGGCCGGCTTCATGATCACCGCCAGAGGAGGCAGCGGCATCGTCATCGCCAGACTGGCCGACAGACGTAAGACCTGAATCTAACTGAATCTGAACTCTGAGGTCAGAGGTCAGAGGTCAGTATCTGGCGGGGATTCGGGCTCTCCGTCCCTCCTGAGGTGACCTCATTATTTTTGGGACATGTTGTGCAGCCATGGTGACAAACAGACTCCCTCAGATCTCCCTGCAGCGCTGGGAGCGGCGGCGTGCAGTCATCTGATGTGTTGTTGTTGGCCGTTAATCACTCGTCCGGCGGTGGCAGCTCTGGCTCTTGCGGACGTCGCCAAAAGCCGCCGAGGATCACACGGCCCGGACGCCTCGCCCCGTCTGCGGGGCTTTTTGTTGGTTTTCCGGTTTGTCAGATTAAAGTAGCAGTTCAACCAAATCTCACAACGCCGGCGGCAACAAAAACAAGAGCAATGAATTCTTGATTTACCGTCCAGATCTTATCGGCGTGAACAAACGCCGCACGGAGTCGTATAAAGATGTTAAAGACTGGTTTTGTTATGGAGCCTGGCGGCATCTGATAGTCAACAGTGAGCAGAGAAGGACACGGAAATACGAAGGCAGCGGAGGGAAGGAGGAAGTCCAGGACGCCTGTCTTATATTCAATAGCTTCATTTCTTCGTTAAGTCTGACTTACAAACAAACCTCTGTCCTCGTCTAAACCAGCGAACGGGGAACGCGTGTCTCGTCCTGCTGAGGCCTTAGCGCTGCCCCCCATGTTAGGCTCTCCTTTCTGTGATCAGATCCGCATGATTTATACACCTGATCGACGGAGAGATCGGGTGTAGCTATTTTTATTTATTTCTTTTCCGTGCTGTGTCTCTAATCACTGATTTTTTTTTTTAAAATGGGTTTTTGTGACGGGACTTCTTTCTGCGGATTGATATGATTGGACTCTTGTGATCAGGTCTGCGTCCGTAGCAACGGTCTGCTCTTCAGATATAACGTAGAAGGCCGTAATGGACCAATCAGAATCGAGCATTCAACAAAGCGGTGTAATGACATCACAATAATGGTAGTATAACACACACAAGATTATCAATGCACTAAGCTTATAATCTTTCTGTGATCGATCATCTTGGAGCGCCGTTTGACCTTTTTATGTGACTCGTGTGCAGCTTTAACTTCTTTTTAAGGGGAAAATATAAACAAACAAAAGGTTCTTTAAAACATGCACTGTGGGTGGAAGTGTGTTTCAGCCCTGAGAAGTACTAAATAATATTAATAAACTTTATTCATGCAGCACATAAAACAAAGGCACAGAGTGCTCAGTTTCAATGCCCAACAACGACGCGAGATAAAAGCAGTACTGCTACTAATAATAAAACAGATAAGACATGTTGGATATAAAACAGTGTGCTGGCGTTAATACAAATATTTTTTTTAAAGATGCCACTGATTCTGCAGTCTCCCTGTAGAGCTGCATTAAACACAGACAACCTGAGAGGCGAAACTCAGGGCACAAATCACTCCTTGCTTATTCCTGTTTCTGTGTGATGCAGGCAGTACGTAACATCTCCTCATACTTTCTTATTTCTTTTTAATAAGAGAAGTCACTGAACGATTTAATTACAAAGAGAGAAAACACAGCAGCAACCATCGTCACTGTGTTTGTGTTCAGGCTGGTCGGCGCCGTCTGCCATCGGCATCGCTGGTCTGGGAGGAGGCTTCGAGATCGGGGTGGAGGTGAGTGATCACGTACAACTTTTACAAAGTCCGCCCTTTCTATTTACATTTTATAGAATAAGGAAGTTCTGTGCCGACAATGCTCAGTGTATACAAAGTGAAATAAAAACGCTAAATGTAATACACAGCGGTGCGAAAAAGTGTCCGCCCGCTTCCTGATTTCTTATTTTTTTGCATGTTTGTCGCACTTAAATGTTTCAGATCATCAAACAAATTTAAATAATAGTCAAAGACAACACAAGTAAACACAAAATGCAGTTTTTAAATGAAGGTTGTTATTATTAAGGGAAAACAAAATCCAAACCTACATGGCCCTGTGTGAAAAAGTGATCGCCCCCTAAACCTAATAACTGGTTGCTCCACCCTTAGCAGCAACAACTGCAATCAAGCGTTAGCCACATTGGAGGGTTTTCGAGCATGAACTGCCTTTTTAAGGTCACGCCACAGCATCTCGACAGGATTCAGGCCTTCGGTTTGTTCTTCTTCAGCCGTTCAGAGACCCAACAACAACATCCAAAGAACTGCAGGCCTCGCTTGCCTCAGTTAAGGTCAGTGTTCATGACTCCACCATAAGAAAGAGACCTGGCACAAAATGGCAGAGTTCAAGACGAAGACCACTGCTGAGCAAAAAGAACATTAAGGCTCGTCTCGAAAACATCTTGATGATCCCCAAGACTTTTGGGAAAACACTCTGTGGACTGACGAGACAAAAGGTGAACTTTTTGGAAGGTGTGTGTCCCATTACATCTGGCGTGAAAGTAACGCCGCGTTTCAGAAAAAGAACATCGTACCGACAGTAAAATATGGTGGTGGTGGTGTGATGGTCTGGGGCTGTTTTTGTGCCAGGTCTCTTTCTTATGGTGGAGCCATGAACCCTGACCTTAACTGACGCAAGTGAGGCCTGCATGTGTATATTATTATAAATGATATGCATTAGAAGCTGTGGAGAAAAGTGCATCTATGAAACAATATGAAACGTTCACTAGTGTTAAACACTAAATATGAAGCACAGACATTGTATTGCATCATACTGCAACAGCAAAAATAAGAGTTCACAGCAGAGGGTGAGTTTGTTCAAATGATCTTTACTGTTCTGGGTTTGATTTTCAAGCAACACACGTCGCAAAAAAAACAAACATACATTTTACCAAGTCAGTATCATGTACAGTTGTTGTTTTTTCATTATTATAAACATAATACACACAGTGAATGACACTTTATTCTAGAAAACTGTTGCAAACAAATCGATCTGTTTAGGAAACGGGCAGCAATGAATACAGGAATTAATGTGAGCGACCGTGTGCGGATCAACCACACTGGCTGATTATTAAACTCCTTAAACTAGTTTTTCAGATCAAACGTTATAAATCCGTCACTTTCCATCAGTCGGCTGTCAAACATAAGAGAGCAGAGTATTTCTGGCACAACTTCACCTTCCGAGGTGCGTGGGAGAAGTGACAAAAGTCTGAAGAGGTCAAAACTTCAGCAACACTCGAAGTATAAAGAGCAACGTCACTGCGAGACCGACGCGTTCGCCGACGAGCCTGCAGTCAAAACGCACCGGCCTCGCCGTAAAGTTGATCTTTATGCTACAGGTGTTGGTGTCAAACTTCAGGTGTCCGATTGTCCCGAGAACACGGATAAATAAGTGTTTTATCTCTGGAAACTCCCTCAGGTGTCTGACCTGGTGATCATCCTGAACCAGCGGAGGGCCGTCGAGGCGTTCACGAAGGGCGGCAACCTGACGCTGGGCGGGAACTGCACCGTCGCCGTGGGACCCGTGGGCAGGTGGCCACCTGCACTCTCTCTGCCTGTCTGTCTGTCTCTTAATTGCCTCTAATCGTTACTTTTGAAATAAATTATGGTTTATGTTTTAATGCTTTACTCGAGATTTATGAGCCGTTTGTGCTTTGAGGCCTGAAGCAGAAACTAATTCAGTGTCTGTTAAACCTTTTGACAGATACAACATCAGACGTGATTAACTTTACAGCCTGTCATTTATGCGTTCGAGGTTTTTAGAATAAGGAGGTCAGTGTTGTTTCACGGCAGTTTGACAGGTTTTGGCGAGCGCGTGTGTTTGTTGGCAGGTGTGTGTGGGTGTGGCCAGGTATTTGACTTGCAGGTAAATGCTGACATCATAATAGGTGTTAACTAAGTGAGCTGCAGACAGAATGAAAATAAGGTGAGCTGTGATGTTGACCTGAATTTGTCTGGACTTCAACCAAAACGACAATTGCATGCGTGGAGACACATTTATGGTATCGTGGCTCAGCTTTTCCGAAACGACTCTTAAATATACCTTTTAGATGAGAAAATATCAAGGAAGCCTGGAAGAGAGACAGGACTTTCTGAACAGAATAACAGAGGACCAAGGATCCTGCCTTGTGGAACACCACAGAGCAATGGCGGCGCAACACGAGGTCAGTCAGAGCATCAGCTGTTTGTGACGTGTACAAAAAAAGGTACAACAGTGCAATTAAATTAGTTCTCCACTGATTTAGCATCACTCAGACTCGCGGTGGACAGGTTTTAAGCAAAGGATCAAAATCAAAACCAGAGTCTGGCGCCTACATTACCCACAATGCAACTCAACCACCGACAGTTGGGTGTGAGATTGGGGTGCGTTATGCTAGAAGTGGCTAATGTAGCCTGGAGCAGTGATGAGGACGTCTGCTAAACTCACTTCTTTCTAACGCCACATCAACAGATTTCATCGTCAGGCTTGTAGTCTTCAGCCCCGACCGACGCTGACTCAAGTGACATCACTTGAGGACATTTAGAGACACTTTTATACGACTTGTTTCATATATGCAGCTCACCTGGAAAGTCATCGTTAAGGACGAACCTGACTGGTACAAACCAAATAAACGGTCATAGAGCAGAACGATGGCGAATAGAAACGAAGTCCAACATAAACTACTTGAACAAAGGTAGGACCTTTTATTCAAACCCGTCTCCCAGACAGTTATCGTCACAAAGCACAGGTGTTTTTATATTGTCTCTATATATCTGTGTTGTCTGCCTTGGTATTGTTTAATCTGCTGGATAAGAAGCTGTTTGATTTACGTACAGCAGCGTATACGTATTCGCGTCAGATGCAGTTTTTGCTTATTTGTGCTCTTTTTTTCTGGTTAATTCTAGTAAGACTGTACTGACGAAGGTTATATATTACACGTGTTGTTGTGTTCTTAGGCTGAAAGGTGCTGGTCTATAGAAAGGGACACCCGGGCCGCTGCGATGTTGTTCCACTACTGCCACAGAGATAATGGCGTCCTTCGTCTTTCTGTCTTTCAGGAACGTGGAGGCCGACGTGGCTCTCCGCAGCACAGCGGCGGTCTTCACCTACTGTAGATCCAGAGGTTTGTTTGCTGGTATTTCTCTGGAGGGATCCGGACTGATCGAACGCAAAGAAACCAACCGCAAGTACGGACAAGAACCGCCTCTCCGTTCACTTCACAGCGCCGTTTCTGTGAACATACGTGTTATTAAATATGGGATTATTTGTGCGTTTACGGCTGCAGGTTCTACTCCCAAGACATCCGTGCATCGGCCATCTTGAACGGCGACGTGGAGCCGCCGTCAGCGTGCTACGACCTCTACCACATCCTGGAAACCTACACCGAGGCCTACACTGCCGACTGGACCAGCAAGAACCTGCGTCCAAAGGTAAACTAGACGCTCTGCAACAAATACATCGTTTTAATGGTACAGTTATCGAGGAAAACACCATTTGTACCCTCAACGCTTGTGATTCTTTAGTCTTTGCTCTCGCGCGTTGTCGTTCTCAGTGCTGGAAGGTGACTTTTATTAAGCTAAAATTCAGATTTTCCGTCTGTGGAGGCTGAGCTTAACCTCGGGATGCTTTCAGGTACAGATATCATTCAAGCTTTAAAACGGTGGCGTGGTGACCTTTTCAACTGTCGTCCCGCTTCTCGAGGCCTTTTTAGGGTTTTTGTACATTTTCAGCTTCCAGCTTTCCTAGAAATACATTTCAGCTGGCGCACACACTTCCTTTTTGTCTCTCTCTCTCTGTTTCCAGTTGTCTCTTCGTCCGTCCAGACCTCCTGCTCCACCTCAGCAGAGGCCGGCAACCGGCTACCAGCAGCCAGCGGCCAACGCTGGTAACGCCTCACTAAAATAAGCGTTTTGCTCGTCGATGTGAGACGTAAACAGAGTGTAACGATCTGCGTGTGTGTGTGTGTGTGTGTGTGTGCAGGTGCGGGTACAGGAAGTCATAACGCCCTCTACCCGAGCATCTCTGTCTATAAATCTGAGACCTCAGGTGAGTTTTACCTTCCTCCATCTTGCAAACAGGTACGCTGGTTACAGCTGTGCATGCTACCTCCTCTGCTCCTCCTTTCCTTTCCTGCTGTGCCACCTCCGTTCCTTCACCATGAACTAATTTCCTTACTTCTTTCCTCCTCTTTTCCTTCATTACTCCCTACTTTCCTCCTTCACCCACTTCCTTCCTTCGCTTCCTCCTCCTTTCCTTCTGTACCTCTACATTTCCCTCTCTATCGCCTCCTTTCCTTTCCTTTTTCACCTCCTCCTCCTTCACTATGAACTAATTTCCTTACTTCTGTCCTCCTCTACCTCCTTCTTTTCCTTCCTCCCTTCTTTACTTTGCCTCCTCTTTACCTCGGTCTTTCCTTCCCTGCCACATGCTTTCCTTCGTTGCCTCGACATTTCCCTCTCTATCGCCTCCTTTCCTTTCTGCAGTGTTTGACAGATGATGAGAGATCAGTGTTTTCATTGCTACAGTAGCTCACCACAACACACACAGTGTGTCAGAAGATGGAAGTTAAGGTGTGTGTTTGTACTCGGGTCTGGTATTAACTTGCGACCTTGATGAAGCAGCCAATATCAACAAACACGACTCATCAATAATCCTGCTGTTTGCTGTGTGTGTGTGTGTGTGTGTGTGAGCTGTACATTAACAGCGTTCATTGTCGGGCTTAAACACACAAACCGGCAGTATTAAAAAGGCTGCAGCTCTCTCTAATGGCCACATAACCAACCTGCAACTGCACAAACACACCGGACAAAACAGACATGCACGCATTTATGCAAGCAAGAAGAGGGGAAGCAACAACAACATATTCAGTTTATGATGTTAAATAAATTAATCGATTATCAGAACAGGTGCAGATTAATTTGCTGTAATCAGTTCAGTTGTATACTCGAGTTGTTGTTGAGATTTCTGTCTCTGCACTTGAGTGTTGACAGACTTTTTACTGTGTTCTCTTCTGTTTCAGGTCAGTTCGCCTCCAGAAACTCTCAGAGCTACGGTACGACAAAACTGAAGCCGGTGTTTAAACTAACTAACATCAAAATCAATAGGACGCCGTCGTCCCTCATTCGTCCAGGAGCGGTCCATCGTAGAAAAAGGTTTCAGTCTTGGTCGTCTGGACGCTGTTTTCAGGATCAAGACGTTTCGGCTCCCATCCGGAAGTCGTTCTCAATTGTGAAAAATGGACTGTCTGAAAAACTACAAAGGATCTTTAGACAGCACGATGTTCCTGTTTTCTTTAAACCAGGCAACACTTTAAGACAGAAACTCGTTCACCCTAAGGACAAGATGCCCACACAGAAACAGAGCGATGTAGTTTACTCCATTCAGTGCAGTGAGGAAAACTGCAAAGAACGGTACATAGGCGAGACCAAACAGCCGCTTCACAAAAGACTTTATCAGCACAGACGACACGCTAACTCGGGATCGCAGAGCGCCGTGCGTTTGCATCTGAAAGCTACAAACCGCACGTTCGAAGACGGCGAGGTGAAGAGTCTAAGTAGAGAGAAGAGTTGGTGAGAGAAAACCCCTCTTTGAACAGAAATGGTGGTCTGAGATTCAATCTGCCCAAAGTTTACCACAGTGTGTTAACACCGTGGTCAAGCCAATCACATGCTAATCAGGTACTTAACAGTGATGAAGCCAGAAAACAATAGGCCTGATTACTGATTACTGGGCCATCATGGAAACTATTAGGTCAGTTTCAGGTGAAACTAGCTAATCAACAGATACTCAGGTAGACTCCTTCCTGAGGGCGGGGCTTAAGCAACACAGAGTAGCTTAAATTTCTGAGTTCTCAGACCATTTTCACAATTGAGAATGACTTCCGGATGGGAGCCGAAACGTCTTGATTCTGAAAACAGCGTCCAGACGACTACGACTGAAACCTTTTTTCTACGATCAAAATCAATATATAATCAATATATAACATGGCTGAGCGAGCGCGACAACCTGCAGCTTAAGAAAACAAAAGCACAAAAAATGACTGAAACGAATCTCAAAAAAATAAAAAAAAATAAAAACGTCCATTTTATGGTGGATTAATTAAAACGGCATTCTTCTTTTCCTCCAGGTGGAGGATCGTCAGAGGGCGGGGCCAGCGGGCAGCTGGTCGTCACGGCAACCCACCCGTTCACGGGGCAGCAGCCCGGCGATCTGAGCTTCGTCCCCGGCGACCGCATCACCGTCATCACCAGCACCGACTCCCAGTACGACTGGTGGGAGGGACAGCTGGGCGACGGGCGAGTCGGGATCTTCCCCGCCAACTTCGTCACGTACTGACTGCTGCCCCGCGGTGGTCTGGAGGAGGAACTGCAGCTACGCGACAGTTTCTACGGGAAGCAGGAGGGGTCGAGTCAAATGCTTTACGGTTTGGGTAGCATTTTAGAGCTGCAATGATCAGTCGATTTTAATTGATTAGTCATTTGAAAGAAAATTAATCTAACAATTTTGAGCGTCGATTAATCATTTAAGTAATTTTTTTCAAGCAAAAACACCAAACATTTGATGTTTTTAGGTTCTCAAATGTGGGAATTTGCCGGTTTTCTTGGTGTGATGTTATAGCAGAGAGTCACATGATGACGTTACGTTGCGCTCTGGGATTCTTTGATGGACATTTCTCACTGTTTTCTGATGTTTCATAGACAAAATTAATCGATTAATCAACAGCAGATTAGTCGATAATGAAAATAATCATTAGTTGCAGCCCCACTTTTTTTTACATCGCTGTAATTTCCTACTGATTTTTAAAAAAAACTAAATTTAAACAAAACTAAATATTAATTTTTTCTTTTCTTCCATATGTGTTGAATTTTACGCCTATAGACAAATTTCACTTTTTAAAATTGACTAATTTAAAAATGTCCCTTTTGTTCTTTACAGGAAACCTGTAACTTAAAACGTTACCACGTTTGTTTTTTCATGACCATGAAATAATTAGGGACAAATTACAAAAACTGACAATTTTGTTGTGAATTTGAAAAATTAATTAGCAACAACGGCGCCTTCGGGCTTCCGTAGCCGCTGAGCAGAAAAGGGTCGAGAGGCTTTTTCTTGTTTTTAGGAATTAAATGTGAGTAAATGAGTCTGGATCAAATCTTTAGTAGAGCTAAAAAAAACAATCATAAATAATGTCTAAGTAAAAACTTTAGAACATTTACATCAGAATTGTTTTATATTTATTTTAAAAAGCCACAAAAATGTATTTTCCACATTAATACTCCAAACTTTTATTTCACACTCGAGCTGCCAACAAATGAAGTTAAAATATTAAACTTTATCTGGTTCAAAAACAATTTAAAATGAAGAAATATATTAATAATTTTGGGCACATCTGTTAAAACTGTTCAGCGTTGAGTTCAGGGAGCGTCGGACATCTCGACGCCCACCGACACCGTGGCACTTTGCTCAGACGGTGATTTTTGTTCGTTCGTTACGTGTTTGCGTTTATTTAACTGGTTGTTGTGGAGGTGATGGTCGGGTAACTGCGGTCTTTCACCCAAAAATATCTTTCCTTTCACTAAATACTTTAAAATAAAAGCACTTTTCAAATTGGATGAAGGTTATTTTTAAGTTTTAGAAGCTAAACTTTCAGGTAAAGATTTTGTCACTGCGTTCGTGTCAAACAGTATTTAAAAGCTTCACTTCTGGGATCTGTTACTGTCCGCACCTTTTAAAGATGTCTCCTCAGCAGTAAACGGGACGTAGGTGGTGTAAAGTATTTTTGGACACTTGTATCTGTTTATAGCTTATATATAATGATGATGATTGTTTAAGATGACAGCAGGTGTATTCTGTCACTTTGATTAAAATAATCAGGGTGTTTTGGGAATTGTTTTTACACATCAGAGATTGTTTAAGGATCATAAATAAATCTTACAAACTTTGCTTGCATTTCTGCTCATTTTTGTCCAGCAAGTAAGTCCAAATATCTGTACGATATCTAAAAAATATGGAAAGATAATTCTGTGGAGTGACACGTTCAGTATTTTATGTTGAAGATGGGGTCAAAGAGCCAGTATTGGTGCTTTTACTCAGCCTTTTTAAAGTTTTAAACCGCCCTGGAGGCTCTAAAGAAAGTGTCGGAAGATCATTTATACATATTTATTCAATGTTGGTTAAAGCCAAACGCTCTCTAATCCAACTCAAAACCTGCATTACTCCAAAAACAGTTTTCAGGTGTCACTTCTATGTGATAAATATAACAAAACCTGCAGACATGTCCCCAAAACCATCTAAAATAACAAAGTTTTGTCTGTGTGAAAGATGTCAGACACTTACATGCGATGCTTTCACCTGATTTAACAGGATTTATCAATAGAAAATATCTAGTTTGTGTCAGCAGTGATTTTTTACAGTTCCTTACGTGTCCTGCAGAGGGCGCTGCGACTGCAGGAGTGCGCTCTGACCTGATCTGAGTGTTTCTACGCTGTGGCGTTACCGCTGTCGCATGCCGGACCAAACCCACAGTACGATGAGCCGATGAAAGCCAGTGTGTTGTTGCAGAGGACTACGTTTCACTTCTTTAAAAAGACCCACGTGCTACGAATTTAAACCACAAAACCTTAATGAAACAATACTGTTTTAAAAATAAGCCGCCAATCATACATTTAAAACATTTGCCAGATTTATGGTAAACACATGAACGTGGTGAACAGTCCAGTGATTTTATACTGAATGAGTGAGCTGGGCCCAATATGTGACTAATTATATCATAGTCTGACTTTATATGGGGCAGCAGGCTGAGGGCAGCGGACGCCAACAGGCTCAACAAACTGATCCGTAAGGCCGGTGGCATCGTGGGGGCGGAGCTGGACTCTCTGGCGGTGGTGTCAGAGAGGAGGATGCTGGCCAAACTACACACCATCTTGGACAGCGTCTCCCACCCGCTCCATGACGCGCTGGTCAAGCAAAGGAGCGCCTTCAGCGGAAGACTCATCCCCCCACAATGCACCACAGAGCGCCACAGGAAGTCACTCCTGCCTGTGGCCATTGAACTCTTTAACTCCTCCCTCTAAGTGTCAGTCTGTTTGACCCGAAGTCACTAAACTGGACACTGATCATTACATCTCCGCCATAATTAATAATAATTGTGCAATATTCTGTTTACTACTCCTGTGCAATATTAGTTTTCCCTTGTTAGTTTTTCTTATTTACTGTTACGGATATACCTCAATTACTCTCGACAGTACATGCACCTCCGCTTTTACTATTATTTATTACATAATTAGTGACATTTATTTTATACTGTACATCACCATCAACCAGTAAACCCACTTGGTACTCGACACTTAGTTTATCTTATACTTATACCGACATGATACTTAATTTATTTCTGACCTGTTTTTATAGTGTTTTATAGTTTATCATATTGTTTGCTAGCACTTTCTCCTGTGTGCGCTGACGTAAAGGCGAGCTGCTGTAACAAAGAGTTTCCCTACGGGGATCAATAAAGTATTTCTGATTCTGATTATATCATAGTCTGACTTTATATTGATCTGATGAAGTTTACTCGCTGCGATCCGTAAAGGTGCAGTGGATTCTGGCTCTGAACTTCCAGTTCATCACGATGGTTAAACACATCCAATGTTGCTGTTTTTTTAACGCTTTTTTTATTTATCTCTCATGGGTCGGCTGAAATAAAATCTATAAATCTGTGACGGTCCCCTCCTTTCAAGCCTCCACCTTCCCACGATAATGTTCCTGCTGCACCTAAATAACGTGGTTAGCTCCGCTTTGAACAGCCGCAGCATTAAAATGGCGTTTACACAGTTAGACAGCGCATTGTTAAAAGCAGTGCAATAACATAATATATAATAATAATAATATGCTTAATTGCATAATGAGTACTTTAACTTTAGATACGCTTCCATCACGTTAGCGGCGTGGCTAGCAGCGTCGGTCCAGACTGAAATATCGTTTGGTAACGAACGGTCGCGTTCCCCAGAGGATGAATCCTACTGACTTCGCTGATCCTCTGACGTTCCTCTAGCGCCACCTGCAGGTTGAAATTTGTGGTTTTGAGTGAAATATCTCAGCTGTTCTTTGTGTTTTTAGTGCTATGAATAAATGTTAGCATGCTAACACACTGAACTAAGATGATGAACCTGGTAAACATCGGCGTGTTAGCACGCCGGTGTTAGCATTTAGCTCAGCCTCACAGAGCTGTAGACTCTTGTTCTGATAATACACGCTTACTTCAGTTTGACTTGCGACGGAGTATGTTTACATTGTGGCGTTTAAAGTAAATGAATACTTCTTGACCAGCGACGACCAGGAGGAAAACGCCGTTTCAGTTCGGTTTATTTTCACAGCGATGAAAACAAAGTGACAACAACAACAACAACAACATGGGAATAAAACACACCTCCTGCAACATGTTCGCGCACCTTCGTCTTCTCTAATCTGAACTCGCTGATCGCTCTGTGCTCCCTCAGCTTTTTGGTCTTTTAATTTAAAATCAGAACTAAACACAAAAATTAAAGCCGCTCGTTACAGTTAAAACAAACTAAGCCTCAGACTGTGTGTGTGTGTGTGTGTGTGTGTGTGTTCATATCAGTCCTGTGTGTGTGTCGTCTTTCTCTGCAGGGAGGATCTCTGCTTTCGTGGTTTGACCGCTCACCAGCTTCCTGAAAACACACACACACACACACACACACACTGTAAATCAGCACAATGATTCACTTTGCAGCTGTTAATGTGTGTGTCATGTAATTTATTTTCTTTCTTGTAAAGATATTAAACAAACCGTAGTTGATTATTTACTTGAAAGAAGGAGAAGGAGAAGAAGAAGAAGAAACTTCCTGACTATGTGACTTTCTGGTTCAAAGTGTTAAAACACTCGTTGTGATTTTCAAGTTGCAACATGACTGAACAGCTCGAGCAGTGGCTCCACGTGCTGTGTGTTCTTGCAAAACAGTTTTGAATCTGAAGGTTCGGGGCCTGCAGTGGTTTTGCGAAGCGTACTGCACTTTACTGAACTTTACTTTGCTGTTGTAAAGAAACAGAAGAGCGTTGTGGTTAAAGGTCGTAAGACCTACCTGTGGTAACTTTTTAGAAAAAGGCAGAAACATGAGGGGCAGAGTTGTTAGAGCACGTCGACATTTTGGAGTCTCGCGTCGCATTTTTCTTCATCAAAATGCAAATGGCTTCTAAAATAAAAGTGATTCACAGCAGACAGAGTTGCACCCAGAAGAAAGACAGAAAAGCTCTGAGAAACGTGTCAGTTGTTGAAATATTTAACGTTTCATTTGGTTGCTTCATCCTCCTTAAATATTCTGTGTGGTGTTTTAGTCGCGCTTAAGTGAGCGATCGTAGAAAAGGTTTCAGTCGTAGTCGTCTGGACGCTGTTTTCAGAATCAAGACGTTTCGGCTCCCATCCGGAAGTCATTCTCAATTGTGAAGAAATGGGACGGGAACTCAGAAATTTAAGCTACTCTGTGTTGCTTAAGCCTTGCCCTCAGGGAGGAGTCTACCTGAGTATCTGTTGATTAGCTAGTTTCACCTGAAACTGACCTAATAGTTTCCATGATGGCCCAGTAATCAGTAATCAGGCCTGTTGTTTTCTGGCTGCACCTCCCTCATCACTGTTAAGTACCTGATTAGCATGTGATCGGCTTGACCACGGTGTTAATACACTGTGGTAAACTTTGGGCAGGTTGAATCTCAGACCACCATTTCTGTTCAAAGAGGGGTTTTCTTTTTTCACAAAAATGGCTTCTTTGACTCCTCTTTCAACCCAACTCTTCTCTCTGCTTAGACTCTTCACCTCGCTGTCTTCAAAGCGTGCGGTTTGTAGCTTTAGACGCATAACGCACGGCGCCTGCGATCCCGAGTCAGCGTGTCGTCTGTGCTGATAAAGTCTTTTGTGAAGCGGCTGTTTGGTCTCGCCTATGCACCGCTCTTTGCAGTTTTCCTCTCTGCACTGAATGGAGTAAACTACATTGCTCTGTTTCTGTGTGGGCATCTTGTCCTCAGGATGAACGAGTTTCTGTCTTAAAGTGTTGCCTGGTTTAAAGAAGACAGGAACATCGTGCTGTCTAAAGATCCTTTGTAGTTTTTCAGACAGTCCAATTTTTCACAATCGAGAATGACTTCCGGATGGGAGCCGAAACGTCTTGATTCTGAAAACAGCGTCCAGACGACTACGACTGAAACCTTTTCTACGATGGACCGCTCCTGGACGAATGAGGGACGACACCGTCTTAAGTGAGTGATCGCATTTTTAAGGACAACAGCCAGAAGAGATTCTGAGATTACTCAGAAAAGACGGCAAGCAACTAAGATCCTGTGGCTCAAAGTGTTTGTAAATCAGAAGCTCAAACCGAGCTGAGTCTGTATTTTGCAACCCAACATCAAAGATAAAGACTGAGGAATGGTGCTCTAAGTTGAGCTGTGACACCCAGAAGAAAGACTGAAATCTTTGATAAGAAGATATGACAGATGGATGTTCTCCTATAAGCTAACATTTGGAGTTCAAAACTCAGTGACTTTTGAGGAAAAGGTTAGAGAAAAAGTCTGAAGAGGTCAAAACTCCAGCAACACGTGAAGTGTAAAGGACGACGGACGCTTGTCGGCTTGTGGCCTCCAAGTCTGGGCCTGGATTCGATCCTTAGCTCACTCCTTGAATTTTGAAGGCCGGCGTCCAGAGGAACTAGTGACAAGCTAAAAACAATAAAGTCTCAGGAGTCTCTTCCCAAGTGGCTCGAAGTCTCAGAAGACTTTTCAGGAGTTTTTGAGGTTGTGGGTTCGACACTCGGTGTCTCAGAAATGTTTCTTCCTCAGTGTAAGAGAGGAGATGATAAAAATGTTTTGGATTCCCAGAAATTATGTCACCAAAGCTTTGGCACTGACCAGAAAACCAGAACAGTTTTTAGCGTTAAAAGCGAGTAAGAAAGGAAGCGACTGAGGAGGAAGCGTTGGGCTTCACTTGACGGTAGCTTTACGTTGATCGGAAACAGCAAAGTAGAAGCAACCGGAGTTAATGAGTGTATGAAAACGGCGTTGGTGTTAGTAAGTGTTTAAGCAGAGTGGTGAGTACCATGTGACTCTGTTGCCGGGGAAATGTACATTATGCTGACTTTAACAGGTAAACAGGGAGGCTTCTTACTAAAATATAATGCAATATACTTATAAAACAGGGGGAATTACAAACAATTATATATCTCTCATATAAGCCCGTTCAGTTGTTGCTGTTCAATAAATAAAGGTCAATAAAGTTCGCAGTTTGTGTGTTTGTTTGTTTTTTCTCACCGTGTCCTCCAGAGGGCGCCCATGCTGGGTGGGCGGGGCCGAGGCTGCCTGTCACAGTCGTCCACCGAATCGGGAAGTGGGACGCCGCTGGTCTCCGGCAGCAGCAGGCACAGACCGCAGCCTATGATTGGTCCACTGCTGTACACAACCATGGCAGCCAATGAGATCGCTCCATTTGGGTTGTGGGGGACGAGGGAGTTGACCAGAGAACCGAGCCGGAAACACAAGTTGACCAGGGACACACACCGCTGTCTGGATTAATATGACATGGTTAACATTATATATACTGCGCCAAAGGTATCGATACACCGCGTGTGCTAGTTTGTACCTGACCACAGTGGGGAACAGCTCAATGCTGTACAGTATGGAGATGAAGATGGCAGCCAGGATGCAGAGTTTCCCCAGCAGAGCCAGACTCATCACCAACACAGGCTCGCCTGCACACATGATGAATGCTACCTGATTACAGATCAATAACAGGATGCTTTTTGTTTCTTAGAGACGGTCAGTCCAGAGCTTCGTGGGCAGACAGAACACCAATTACTTGGGAGTGGATTAATGTGCTAACGCCAATATTATAATCGTGTTTATAAGCGTTAGACTAAGGTATCAGTAAAAAAAAAAAAAAAAAGCATCCAACTTTATGCTGACGATTCGCTACTGTACTTCTAAAACCCGCTGCTGTAGTTCGACTCTTGGGACTACAGAATTAATTCAAATAAAAATACAGAAATCACCCCTTCTTTTTTGGAAAAGGTAAGAAATCATTTTTTATCATTTTCAGATCTTGAGAAAAGTAGTGTTTTTTTAAAATCACTTCTAAAAACGCACTTTATTGTCTTACGTTCCATTTCCCAGTCTAGTAGTCTCATCATTATTTATTGTAAAGACGTTTGTAACTTTGCGCTAAATAAACAGTTATTATCAACCCGTTTTATTAAAATGTTTAAAAACATTAACAATAATTTAGCATGTTAATGTTATATTAAAACAAACATTAGCAACGTGTTTTTCGAAATGCTAATGTTTAGAAATATTTAAAAACATTGGCCTGAAGTTAATGTTTTTAGAATGCTAATATTATAATACTACTTAAAACCATTAGCCTGTGGTTACTGTTATTAGCAGTTAGCTTAGTTAGCAGTTAACTAGTAGTAAACTAGCTAGTACAGTACAACAACGCTATGTAATATGCAGCATTATTACACAGAACCACAGGTATTTCACCGTTGTATCTGGACAGCAGTAACGACAGGAAGCAGGCCGCGCCGCTCAGGAACAGAGCGAGCATGCTGATTGGCCGGCGTCCCAGGCGAGCCAATGGGACGAGCAGGCAGGGAGCCTCTGATAGGCCGGAGAAGAACTGGGCAGAGTAGACGCCGACGCCAAACGAGCCGATGTTCATACAGATGCCGAAGTACGTCAGCGCTGACGCTGCACTGCAGGATGGGAAGACACAAACACAGGTTTTACATCTCATCTGGTCTCACCTTGAGTCGTCTCGGCCCTTTTATCTTAACCAACGCTTTATTTTATGGGTCTCGCAGTTTCTGACAAGTTTCCTAGAAATGAAGTGATAATTGACTGTGAATTCTTAGGAAGGTTGCTGGGGAGGAGAGACGGTGTTGGACTGGTCAGCTGAACATATAATATACATTACCTGGGTTTAAGCACTTTTCCAGTCAATAAGGTTATAATTCCTATGCAGTTAGTACCAAATTACAGTTATTTCCAGGATATTTCACTGAAAAAGTCACGTCTCATGTCACATCTTCGTCAGTTCAGTTTTACAAACACATGATGTTTTTTTTGTACCAAAGTATAAATGTTTAAAGGACCATACGAGTTGCACTTGTCTATCAGTGAAGTGTGGTTTAGAGTATCAGCTGTGGTTATTACACGACAAAGATCTCCTGCTGATATAACAATATTACTGTGTGTGTGTGTGTGTGTGTGTGTGTGTTGCATAAGACTGTCGCCCTTTGGTCCTTTTAAGTGTCCAAACACTAACTTTCTCTAAATCTACAATCTCCTGTTTTATTTCTCTTTTATCTTGTGCTGCCTGCTGGTTTTTAATTCACTTTTAGCAACTATACGTGCTGTCAAGGCCACTGTTATGAAAGTCATTGCGAAACTTTAATAACTTTATTCTGAAAATCTCTCATTATTTTTTCAAAACCTGGCCTCTAATCTTATTTACGTTTCTGTTAAAACGCGCTACAGTTTGTTTGCGTGGTACCTCAGGTAGCTCATGATAAACAGCCGCAGCAGGACGGTCGGGTGTCTCAGGTGGATGATGTCACTGGGGGCGTGGCCTTCAGGAGGCTGCTCCTTCTGAGCCTCGGTGGCTTTCTGCAAGTCAGACCAGTCCGAGTCCAACAGCTACACACACACACACACACACACACACTGTTAACTCTGACAGTCTGGATATTTTAAGACAAAGGTCGATGACTGGAGATTACTTTTATACAAGTTAAAGTAAAAGTCTGGAGATATTTTATATTTTTAGTTTAAAAAGGCTCAGTTCCAAAAAACAGCTGCTCGCTGTAGTTTCTATCAGACCAACAGCAGGAAACGGTGCATCTGTTGGGGACTATTTCCAGCGGCGGATGAATCCACATGTGGTGCTGTAGCGAGTGTTCGGGGCGGCAGGACGGTGTGTGTGGGGGGGCGGAGTCAGAATAAACTACAGTGTGTGTGTTCATGGCGATGAAGGTGCGGCTCGCTGACGTGTTTTAATAGTTTCTGGACGACGATGGAGGCTGTGATACACGCACACAACACTTCTATAAAAATATATAATATCACCAGACTTAAGCTTAAGTGTTTGCGTGTGTGTTCACCAGGTCCAGACACTGTTTATCCGCCGGGCTGTTGCTACGGTAACGCTCCAGAACATCCGTCCTCCTTTTCAACAGCAGCCAGCGAGGAGACTCAGGGATCGAACTTGAAAAAAAAAAAAAAAAAGACAGAAAAACACCTCGAAGCTGTTAACTAGCTTAACAGATTGTTTTCAGAAACTACGCAGGCGCGTGCACCTACAGGTAGAGCGGCAGACAGACGAGCTGAGGCAGAGCCAGCGACAGGTGCAGGTGTCTCCAGGTGGGGCTGAGCCAGGCCAGCGGAGCTCCACCCATCGTCCCCAGGCTGAAGCAGAACGGCAGGAAGGCCGGCGGCCAGAGCCGAGCGGCGGGGGGGGTCCACTCCACCGCTGCAACACAAACGCAAACACTTTTAAACCGCGAGTTTTCATTGATGAAGCCAAAGCTGACGTGTCTTAAAGGGCCGGTTTACCCAAATTCTCTGCACATGGAAACCAAACCTGCCTGCGTGGACAGAAACCACGATATCAGCTGTTTCTACGTGACTTCAGACACTTCTTGTTCCTTATCGTCCGACATACACACCGACGGCAATGTATCTGTGACATGACGGAGCTGTCCTGAACCGATCCTTCAGGTCACCGACCGCAGCACCAAGACAACTCTGACCACGCTGAAGTGAACGCAGGTGCACGTTCAATCTGAAAACAGGTCAAATGACACGTTTCCTCAAAACGCAACGCGTTTACCAGACGTCTCTGGTGTATAGATATATATAAATCAGATGGCCTTGCTAGGTTAAACCTCTGGTGTATATCTGTCTTTACAGTAATAATAACAATAATATCCGTAAGGTTTCATGTAGCTAACTCTGGTCAGGTGATCTGTGGATCGCAGGTGTAAGGGGGGCGTGGCCTGGAGAACACGTGAAGTGAAAAGGAAGCCAGTGATGTCTGAGGACCGGAAATCAGCTCGAGGCCGATTTACCATCTCGCAGCTCCACCTGCGGTGAGTTCGATTCTTTGGGGAATTTTGCATTGCAGGACGTATATTCAGTTTCTGGACATTTGGGTTGGACTATGCGAGATCTATAAGGACGGCCCTGTGAACTTATTCGGGGTTGGTGTCTTAATGAACGGTGTGAAGCATTCACTGTAACGAGGCTTAAAACTCGAGCTGAGTGTAAGATATCTCAACGACTACTGGTCAGACTGCCATGAAACCTTCTGACCGCTATAAGTCTGGACCTGATCCAAATTGGAAACCCCTCCCACCCCCCATCTGAGGATAACACAACCTGATCCGCGATGCAGTGGACCTGAACGGACCCCGACAGAGAGAGAACCGCAACACTGGCAGCAGCGTGAAGCTCCAGCAGCAGCCGTTTCTCCAAAAAAAGACTCGTTCTCGTCCTGCGGTCGCGATGATAGTCAGCGCATGAAGAGAGAGTCCACTCGGGTCCACTCGGGTGTTAAAACGCACAGACCTGAGACCTGCACCGATACTACAGGACCCAGCCAGACCTGATTAGACCCAATGTGCAGCCACTCATTCGTAATGTCGGCTGTAATACACGTTTGTAGTATTTGTTTTGTTATGTGTGTGGAACAGTGTGCGCCTTGGGACGCAAGACAAATTTCGAAATCAAGCCGTATAATTTGGACCTGGCCCGACTGGGGTCCTGGATCAGGTCCCATTCCTGCTCCCCAGAGGACGAACCCTTTAGGTTTTAGCGCCACCCTCAGGACAAACGACTGTTAAAGGTCTAAAATCCTCAGGTTGTCCTTTCCTTAAATATTGTGGACTGTAATGAACCTGCCGCCCCCAAAGAGCCGTTCAGCCTTTCCCCAAACGTGTCCCCCAGCCAGGGCTCGGCGGCGGTCGGAAAGCTGCTGGAAGCCGTCTCGCTTCATTAGCACTCAGCCCGGTCAGCGTGACTTTATCTGGGACACGTGCTCTTCGTCAGCCACGTGTGCAAGCGCGTCCCACCGTGGTCCGATAAAACTCACCCGACAGCCAGTCACCCACAACGCTCTGAGGCCGGTTTGGTAACAAGGGAGGAAGGAAGGAGGAAGGGGAAAGTCTGTGTTGCTGCTGTTGTTACCCAGGCTGAAGGAGCAGATGTTGATGCAGCAGCAGCAGACGCCCGTCAGGCAGCGAACGGCGAGGAAGAGAAGCGCCTGAGGATGGATGGCGGGCACGAGGCCACACACGGCGTGCACGAACACAAACACCAGCAGCACCGGACGCTTCCCGTACCTGCACAAACAACACCGGCACAGAGTACAGCAGTGTGGAAGCACATTAAAGTGACAGACCGTGGTGCGTGATGAGTGTTTGTGTTATACCGGTCCGATATCGCTCCTCCGAACAGAGACCCCAGCAGCAGGCCGACCATGTAGAGAGTCTGACCGTAGGACAACCAGTCTGTCCAACCACACACTGACTGACGCACACACACACACAAACACACAAACACACGGAAATAAATTACTAAAGAACGACTGTTACCCCAAAACACCTCGCCTCCCGCCCTCCGCTATTTTATTATGTGTACCCGGTCACGCAGCCGACAGCCGGTCCCTTGGCAGTACTCCTAAACTGGATTTATACTGTTTCTGTGTGTAAAAGACGTTGATTAAACGCAACTTTACGTGACTAAAATATAAACTGCAGTAATTAAGGTCAAGACCAGGTACTAAAGCAGGACCTCCTAAATTGATATTCTACCTTCCTGGTGCAAATGTGCAACTTGTGCAATTACATGAATTACCAAAGCCAACTGACACACAGTGAATCTGGGGCTCTGGGGGCCTCTGGGGGCCTGTGGGGGCCTCTGGGGGCCCGGGGTAGTTGCCGCTTTGCCTGCTTTGTAATTCAACATTGCTTCAAAGCTGGAAAAACTCACACACGCACAAAATAAAATGCTTATTTACATGTTGTATCTCATAGAAATGTAAAACCGAGACGTTGCGGCTTTTAGCTTTTAAGCTACCGAGCGACTGCGTTATCATTTTTTCCCCATGTCGATAAATCTGCAGATTATTTTCTCGCTAACTACAGGATGAATCGGTGGCTAGCTTGTCAGCTAACAACATACATCAGGTGAACCGGAGAGAGATTTTTTTTTTGTTTTTGACTGGAAGCAACTGCTAGCCTAGCTCAATGTTTGCGCTAAGCTAGGCTAACACGTCCTGGGCCTATCTCTGTAACTGAATGACATCCATCTTCTCACCTGACTCTGGGTAAGATGGCTAACAAAACTATTTAGCAAAAATTGTTGATTTTTAACAATCAGTTGACATTAACAGCTTCAGGTTGCACGTTAGCGCTGTACTTTAATCTGGAGAGTGTTGTGTAATGTGTTTTTGACAAGACACCGCTGTTTAAAAGTATCTTACGAATACACAAGGCTAAATTAAAAGCACATAAAGTCGTTCAAATATTACAGGAATATCATGGAAAAAACCCATAAAAGTGATCGTCACTCACATCTCGGTTCCCGCCCTCCGTCCTCCAATCGGCTTCGCTCTCCGAAACTTCCCCGGGCCGTGATTGGTTGCTCGCCGCGCCGGTGCCGTTGCCGTGGCGACAAGAGGCCGCGACGATGGCGTCCGTGAAAATGTCGAGAAAGAAGAGGAAAGAGGTGAAGACGAAGACGAGGGACAGGCGCCAGTACACGGACAGCTGCAGCGGAGACATCACCTCTCTCGGGTCAAGTGTTTTCATTTCTTTTGACTTAACTAATTAATGTTTATAGTTTTAGCTTCACACGAAGTTTGTCTCGAGGTGGAAACATTTCAGGAGCTCCCCATTTTTTGTTCTCGGCAGTCTCAGTCCGTTCAGGTCTTCCCGTGTCTCCGGCTGAACAGCTGCTGGTGGCAACAGGATATCTGTTGACTGCAGAGGCACTTCACATTCAAAGTGAACTTTCATCCACAAGTCCTCCCCCCCCCGCCTTGTCCACCTTATAAGGACAGGAAGGAGTGGAGTAGTTTCAGCGCAGGGATACGGCGACACCTGCAGGCCGCGCGTGACACACACCTGCATTAACAGTGCTGCCCTTTTCCTTGACTTCCAAAAGATGGAGGAAACACAGGTAAAGGAAGGAGGAGGTAGATAAGGAAAGGAAAGGAGGACCGAGGAGTAGGGAAGGAGAGAAGGAAGTGGAAAGGACGACATACGGAGGATTTAAACAGTTTAAAAGTGAATTTATTTGCTAAAATACAGTACACGTGTTCATATAGTCATAGTTGGCTACTTTTATTCTGAAGCCAGGAAGTCGAGTCATTAAGAGCAATAAGAATTTAAAGTTCCTACAGTATAAAATATAAGACAGACACAGAGATTATGAAACACATGTCACAGTGTACGTTCATCAGATCGACCAAAAAACAGTTCATTTGAATCTAAAATGGCTTCATGGAGGGATTTTTTTTTTTAGCTTTTATTGCTGTTTTTAATAAGTATATATTTATATTATAGTAAATAACAAAGCAAAGCCTCGCGCGTTAAACACTTGACTTCTTTATTTAAAAACAGATGTCTTCGTGCTCCTGGCTGCCGTCCACATCGTCGACGGCTCGCCAAACAGGTCAGGGGGGTCTGAGGCAATGTGGGTCTACGCTCGGGGGCCCGCCATCCCATCATGCCTTGCTGCCGGTGGATCGGTGAACGTCCGCCACCAGCGTGGACGCGGCGGAGAGCGGTGTGGAATAGGCAGACGCCATGCTCTGCAAGCCGGCCACCAGACAGCGCCAGCCGAAACACAGCGCCTCCCTGACGTTCTGCCAGACAGAACAAAGGGAATAAAAAACAAAGGTGCAGCTCCTTCGCTCGCCGCAGAGCCCCGCCGCCGGACTGCTGTCACATTTCTGTTTGTTCACAGGTTAAACAATATATATATATATATATATATATAATATTCCCCTAAAAGAAGCCAGAAGTGACTCATTAAATATCAGATCTCCAGTTCGTGCTTTAACAAAACAGCGTTTCACTCTTCTTCGCTGCTTTCTTTATCTGCGTCGATCATATCAGGCTGACTCTGCGTGCTGGGGTCAAAGGTCACTCACTGCTGAGTCAGCGTCGATCGGACAGACTCGGGGATTCAAACCTGTGACTGCAGCTGAGTGCTGTTTGCTGCTCACTGTGCGTACGAGTACAATGTGCACGTATCAATGTGTCTTATGTATTATTTATTATTATGTTTAACATTATTTGCTTTTTATTTGTAGATTAATTTCAGTTTGTTCTATTAATTTCTTTTATTAGTTCTTATTTATATTCTTATTTCAGTATTTACATATTGATCGCATTAGTTTTATTGGTGCATTTATTGACGAATCAGGCGTTCGTCAGTTTGGACTGAAACCAAAACAAAATGTCTCCCTCGCACCTCTTCAGGTCAAAGGTCGCCACTTCTTCTTACCTTCCTGTACTTCTTGTACTTCTTCTTCTTCCTCCTCTTCTTCACCTCCTTCCTCCTCCTCCTCTCCTCCGGCGTCTCCCCTCTCTCCTCCTCCGCCTCTTCGATCAGAGGTTCGTATTTATCCGGCAGGACGGAGAAAAACACCTCCTTGGAGGTTTTCTGTTGCTTCTTCCCCGTCGAAGGAGCCGCGTCCCCCTCCTCTTCCTGCGCTCCCATCCCTCGTTCCTCCTCGTCTGTCGCACCGTTGCTCCTTTTCTTGTTTTCAGGCAGGAGGACCTTTGGAGTGAGGAGGAGTCAAACTTTATTAGTAGCCTGAAGCTCATTTCAGACACAGGAAACTCTGTGAGCTTTGACATGAAAACGCACTAAAAGCAGGATTAGAAGAAGAATGCGGAGTTGGTTTTTCGTCGCCGGCTTGAGGTTAACTGCAGTTTGTAAAGTTTTACTCACCTCGGCAGCAGAAGTTTGCGTTTCTCTCTCCTCCACTTTGATTCTCTGCTGTTTGTTTTACAGAACAAACACTGAGACTGAAACCCCCGAGATGCTGAGTCAACATCAGAAACTAGAAAAACGTTCTGACTTTAATGTATTTTATTTAAAGTAATTGAGTCATAAAACCAGAGGAAGCGAATGGGAGCGAGGCCCGAACTGACTGAGATGTTCAGACTCAGATCAGTCTCATATTTGTGTGTTAAGTACGGAGCTGGAGTCAGGACGTGGTTAGCTTAGCTTAGCATAAAGACTGGAAGCAGGGGGGAAACAGCTAGCCATTAATTAATTAAAGCGCATTAATTAACATGTTGTGTCTTGTTTGTTTAACCTGTAAACAAACAGAAATGTAGCAGCCATGCTAGCAGCTCTGTGAGGCTGCACTTAGCCACAGCGGTGAGCTAAATGCTAACATCAGCACGCTAACATGCCCACGTTTAGCAGGTTTAGTTTAGTTTAGTTTAGCGTGTTAGCTAATTAACAGTAAAGCACAGCTGAGGCTGACGGCAGAAATTAAAGTGCCGACCTGATGATGGCGCTGGATGAAAAGTCAGAGGATCATCGAAGACATCCGATTACTCCTCTGGGGAGCATGAATGAGACATTTTAGTCGGGACCGAAGTGGTGGATCAGCCGACGCTGCTAGCACGGCTAAAAACTGCAGTTTGGGGTTTTAGGGGGGCGAGTTATGTGTTGTTGTTTTTCTCGTTTGTCTTGCCCTCACAGTGAGGTTGCCAGGTTTGGTGCAACGCAACCCTGTGCTCACAGACCGAACCTGGCAACCAGCACTACAGCTGGAAGAGCTGCGCAGAAGGTGGGTGGGATACACTGTGGAAACAGGCGTCTTCCCACCAGACTCCATTAAGTTTTCTTGACATTTTAGGGAAATCTGTCAACATGTTTTTTTTTTACATTATCCTGCTAAACATACAAACAGGATTCAGTTTGTAAAAACAGATGACCGTATAATATCAAGTATGCTCTATGGCCAAAAGTATGTGGACGCCACTGTCCTGGTCTGGGGCTTTTTGGGTAGTTTATTCTTGGCCCCTTACTTCCAATAATGGGAAATCACAATGCTTCGGCATATAATGATATATTAGACAATATTATTCCAAGTTTGTGTTCTTTCCCGTTTCAACATGACAGTGTCCCCGTAAAGCAGCGCCATAAAGAAAGGGTTTTCCCAGTTTGGCGTGGAGGAACCGGAACGCCGACTGTGATCCAGACCAGATCACCAGCGTCAGTGCTGGACCTCACTGATGCTCTGGAGTCTGAATGGGAGCGAACCCCCCCTCCCCCGCAGCAGGGGGCATACTTCTGGCCATGTAGTGTGAGTAATTTTGAGAAAATTAAAAAACAAAACACTAATTTCCCCAAAGTGATGACAGCGACTGAAGTTAACGTAAAGAGCCGCAGACGGACAGAAAGCCCGGCGGCGTCTCGTGTTTGCTTTTCTCGTCCGTCTTCTTTTCAGTTTTTTTTCAAGGTATTAATAAGTGAAACTCTGAGGCCAGAGGGAGAAACGAGGACAGAGAGGATTAGGAAGAAGGAAAACAATATCTCAACATACCTGAGCTGGAAACTAAAACTCCAGAGCTGCTCTCTGACCAGAAAACACAGCAGACATGACGCATTGATTTCATTTCATGTGTTTGTTAACTGATCATAAATGCAAATATACTGTAGGACTGTGTTTTCGACCAGGAAGAGGAAAGAAACACACGACTGGATGGAGACAAATGTTTTTCCTTTAATGTTCAGCTCGTCTGAAGATATTTTTCATCGATACAACGACTTGTGACACCAGAGAAGCAGGCTGGAAATAAATAGATAACGCGAAGCATTTAAGCGTTATCGGAGTGAACTGCCGCGAGGATTTAAACACTAAACGCATCACAGCTTTTGCAGTTTAAGCCTCAACAACGAAATTTACATTAATTTCGTGCGTGTGTGTGTGTGTGTGTGTCTGCAAGTAGTGTGTGTCTCCAGCAGCTGGCAGTGCGGTGCTTCATGACGCAGCGTGAGATCTTGACGACCTCTGACCCTGAAGAAACACAGAGATGAAAAGGGTTTTTTAAAATCACCAAAATGACAAAAACACATCATAACCTTGATCGATAAACCAGTGACTCGTCAATTATTCAGTTACTGAAATCTCTGGAACAAAAACGCCTCGTAAACCTCAAAATATTGACCCGGGACTCGTTTGTCTCGTCTCGGGACCTGATTTGGGACTCGTTGGTCTCGTCTCGGGACCTGATTTGGGACTCGTTGGTCACGTCTCGGGACCTGATTTGGGGCTCGTTGGTCACATCTCGGGACCTGATTTGGGACTCGTTTGTCTCGTCTCGGGACCTGATTTTGATCTTGTTTGTCTCGTCTCGGGACCTGATTTGGGACTCGTTTGTCTCGTTCTGGGACCTGATTTGGGACTCGTTGTCTCGTCTCGGGACCTGATTTTGATCTTGTTTGTCTCGTCTCGGGACCTGATTTGGGGCTCGTTTGTCTCGTCTCGGGACCTGATTTTGATCTTGTTTGTCTCGTCTCGGGACCTGATTTGGGGCTCGTTTGTCTCGTCTCGGGACCTGATTTTGATCTTGTTTGTCTCGTCTCGGGACCTGATTTGGGACTCGTTTGTCTCGTTCTGGGACCTGATTTGGGACTCGTTTGTCTCGTCTCGGGACCTGATTTTGATCTTGTTTGTCTCGTCTCGGGACCTGATTTGGGGCTCGTTTGTCTCGTCTCGGGACCTGATTTTGATCTTGTTTGTCTCGTCTCGGGACCTGATTTGGGGCTCGTTTGTCTCGTCTCGGGACCTGATTTTGATCTTGTTTGTCTCGTCTCGGGACCTGATTTGGGACTCGTTTGTCTCGTTCTGGGACCTGATTTGGGACTCGTTTGTCTCGTCTCGGGACCTGATTTTGATCTTGTTGGTCTCGTCTCGGGACCTGATTTGGGACTTGTTGGTCTCGTCCTGGGACCTGATTTTGATCTTGTTGGTCTCGTCCTAGGACCTGATTTTGATCTTGTTTGTCTCGTCTCGGGACCTGATTTGGGACTCGTTGGTCTCGTCCTGGGACCTGATTTTGATCTTGTTGGTCTCGTCTCGGGACCTGATTTGGGACTTGTTGGTCTCGTTCCGGGACCTGATTTTGATCTTGTTTGTCTCGTCTCGGGACCTGATTTGGGACTCGTTGGTCTCGTCCTGGGACCCTTTTTTAATACTTGTTGGTCTTGATTCAAGACCTGATGCGGGACTTGACTTGAGGCTTGTCGGCCTGAACCCGGGGCTTGCCTTGGGACTCGTCGGTCTCGTCTTGGGACTCGATACGGGACTCGTCGGACTTCACTTCCAAGACTTAAGACTTAAAACTACGTACAGGAGCGCACAGGTGGAGGCCGATACCTCTGGCCACACAGCGTGTGAAACCTCAATCAATACACGTGACTCAGACTCGGTAACCCGGATCACAGAAGTCTCCAGATGAGTCAGCTGTTTTATTTAAAGTGGATCAGACCGATCGACGTCTAACTGACGTTCAAAATAAAGGTGACATGAATCGAAACGGCACTGATGGAAAATTTAAGTTGACTCACGAGGCCTGACCACACACACACACACACACACACGCACACACACACACACACACACGCACGCACGCTATTTTAAATGTCAAGTCACAGTTTGTTCAGAAACGTGACGGCTCTGACAGGAAGTGTGTGTCCTGTGTGTGTTTCGGTGTGCGTACTTTGCGCGTCAGTGTGTGTGTGTGTGTGTGTGGAGTGATAACAAGAATTTGGTTTCAGTGGTTTTTATTCATTCAGCCTTTTAGTTTCATTTGTATTCACACGGAGGGAAGAAGTCACTGACCTGAAACGGCGAGCAGCCGACTCCGCTGGAGCTCACAGACACTAACGCGTCGTTTTGCTTTACGAAAATAAAGACTTGACCTGATCCTGAATCCTTGAACTCGCATTCTTGGGAGTTCAAGGATGGAACCGGATCTATTTCAGTCCATTTTTTTACCAAAAAAAAAAAAAAAAAGGTTTTAATTCTAAGCATTTGAGGCTTACAGCTGTCGCCATCTTTGTTTTTTGCCACCGTGGTTACAGGTGTCGCTTTTTAGTGCGACATCAACGAAGCGATGCTTCTTTAATGAGCGTCCAGAGGGAGATTTAGACGTTTGACATTAATCCCGGAACTGAACCTGACGACGACATGAAAGATGGCCGACTGAAAGTAACGTTAACGTCACGTCCGCAGCACCTGATGAAGTTACGTCAGCTCAGCTCTTTAGAAACGTCGGCGTGCTGCCTGCACGTTTGTCTCAGCTGTTTGTTGCTGCTTCCTGTCGAACTCTCAGCGGACTGCAGATTAATTCAGTCCATGAATAATCAGATAACATTACTGACAGAGACAGAACGTTACAGAATGGAAGAGGCTTCTTGTTAACGGCAGCAGGTCAAACAGATAAATCAACCTCTGAACAAGAGATGTTATTGGCTGCTGGAGGAAACTGTTGGACCAATCAGGAGCTACAGCGTGCGATTCTGCAGCTCATTCAATAAAACTTTGCATTAAAACAGTAATAAGTTCATTTGTCCGTCTTTCACGTGATTGTTTAGTTTTTATAGTAATAAAATAATAAAAAGTCATTAGTTGTAGTTTTTGTTGTAAAAACCCAAAACAAAATGGTCGCCAACGAACATTTCGTCATCATAGTTTTCGCTGACGAAATGAGCACCGGTTCGAACTCTGCAAGCAGAACTCGGGAGCCATAACTCTTAAGCTGCCGAGATGACGGGCATTATTTTAATTAATTAAGCACATTTCTCCCCTAGACAAACCCTCGACCTAACAGAGGACAGTAGCCTACTCGTAGCCTCGATAGACACCAACAGCCTCTTACGTTTGTGTCGGGCAGCGTGACGGTCAGCCCAGCCGGGGTCCTCGTGCTCAGACTCAGCTGCTTCTTCCACAGATAATAAAACTCCACGCACTGAGACAGGGACTTCGTCCGAACCTGAACGCACACAGCGACAAATTACACACCACACAGAGCGAAGCACGCGGCGCCGACGTTCGGACGGAAGGTCGAAACTCACGGCTTTCTGGATCCTGCCGAAGTCTTTGTGGTGGAGCTGCAGCGATTTAACCAGCAGCCTCCGCTCCTCTGCGCTCCAGCCGACGCCTACAAGACACATTTAATACAAAATACATTAGTACGCTCTTACTCGTGTCTGTGTATCATGAAACACACACACACACACACACACACACACACGTGTTGCTGGGATAAAATAGCAGATGTACTTGGATGCGGCTGAGCGGCGCGGCTGCTGGTGGAGGTTTCCGGAGATGACAGCAGCTTCTCCACCGTCAGCTGGAGGACAAAAAACACAAACTGACCTTCGTGTCTTGATTTGGAGAACTAAAAGCAAACGGGAAGCTCAGACGCTCTACGGGCAGAAACAGAAAGCTTATGTCACATCAGCTTTCGAGAATGCTATCCCGAGCTAACGGGTCAACCTGCTCAAACGGGTTCGCGGCGTTTTCGAGAAAGAAACGCCGGTTAGCCTGGATTTAATGCCGATTCTCAAAGGAGCAGTTAGACGTTTTGGGAAATACTCTCTGTTTTTCTGAGAGTGATGCCGTATGTTCAGATGGACATCAGTGTGGAGTCAGGAAGTGTTTAGCCTAGCTTAGCATAAAGACTGGAAGCAGAGGGAAACAGCTAGCCTGGCTCTGTGTAGTCTGTCGTTCCGCTGTGCCGGATTAGATTTGTTATCTTTTAGTTAATTGGTAGATAGAGATCTGAATGTGGATCATCACAAAATGGCCGATTAAACACACAAACACTCCAGTGAGATTTTACCAGGAAGTCTCCTCTGCACTCCAATAGGACGCGGAGGGCCGACTCTGGGCTGGCTCCGCCCCCTGGCACCACGCTGCAGCGCGCCATCGCCAACAGAGCTTCAACTGGGCGAACAATGTGTCGATCAATAAATCATCCAGTGATGGTCGTGATTATATCAATGAGAACGTGTGTGTGTGTGTGTGTGCGTCTACCTCTCTGCTGATTGATGGGACGCTCCAGCTCGTCCCACGGCGCCCACAGCAGCAGTGCATCGTGGGAGTCGGAGTGGGCATATTTTCGGCCCCGCAGAGGTGGGATTTCAGCCTGGAAGCCCCGCCCCACATTGATCCGCCTGTGATTGACAGCTCAGTGTGAACAGGTGATAAGACTGTGACATCACTGCGAAAAAAATTAAGCACGATTTGTTAAAATTTTACGTAAAATTTTTACGTACGGCTCATTGATTCCTGTCGTTAGTGTTCCAGGAGGAGGAGAGGCTGTCTCCGCGGCAACGAGATCACCGAGTCCATCTGCCAATCAGAGACACACAAATTTTTAACATCACGTCCCGGCTGTTATCCAATCAGCAGAGGGAACTGTTTAATTAAAGTCGCATATTGCTCCGTTCTCGTGAATATAAAATGATGGTGTGGAGGATAAAACGTTTAATATTTAATATTAATTATTGAACATTTTAGAGCCAATTCTGGATCTTTTAGGCCGAAAAAGCCCAAAGCGATAACGATGTATATGGATCGATGATCGAACCCCATAAACACAAATGTTTTCTTATTTTTTCTCTTTAAATTTGTTCATAAAAACTGAATATGAGAAATGTATTGAAAACGTCGACGGATCCAAGTTCCTAATTTGCTCCTAGTTCATGTCTAAAGTTTCGTGAATGAGGCCCACGGTTCCTAAATTACCTCGAACATTTCTGTTATTTCCGTGCTGACATTTAATTTTAGTAAGAAATAATAAAAATGATCGACGAGGTTTGCATTTAAATGGTACAGCTATTCTCTAGCGCCGTCCTCAGGACGAACTTTAAATGTTTGTCTCCACCTCCGGTGAGACTCTAAGAACAGCTAAATGGTCAGTAAGTTCACAACCTTTGCGTTCGTACTGAACACTGCAGCCTCTCGGTGGCGCTCGCAGGTTTGGTTTTGATGATGCGTTGACTTACTGTGTGTGGCGTGAAGCTGCACGGTCTGCACCCTCTGCTGCCTCCTGGTGGCGAGGGAGCAGTGCAACCCAGGCCCCGCCCTGAGGGGACACAGCATGGGCGGCGGGGTGTAATGTACCCGCTGTCACCCCCGACAACCACAGCTTCCTCATCATCACGCCCACCGCTTGATGCGCCGTCGCCCCTAGCAACCCCTTCCTCTTCCTCTTGGCGTAGCAGGCTGCGGTAGAGCGCAGCGCCTCCGGTGGCTGGAGAGAGACGACTGCTTCTCCTCTGTCCCCCCTTGCACGCCTTGGTGGTGCCTCTGGATTGGACGGGCACGGAGACGGGCATCACCATGGAGACCGGCGGGGAGGAGCGCTCACCCTGCAGAACAAAAAGACATTGAACGGGCGCTCGTGGTCACCTTGCACTGTTATCACAAGGGGCAGCCTTTGGCCGCTCAGCTGGTCCCCTCAAGGTAAACCACTGAATCTCAGGGTTTAGGTTAACTGGTTTCTGGCATGTTATGTTGTCAAGTCTCTAGTGAATCATCGTAAGTCAGTTCAATGGCCTCCAAAGCGACAAAACAAGGGTTTTTGTGTGTGTGTGTGTGTGTGTGTGTGTGTGTGGACCTTTTTCAGCCACGCAGCTGATCTGGAGCCGCTGTGCGAGCGCATGTGTCCGTTCAACGCCGGCAGACTCCTGAAGTCCCGGTTGCACACCGTACACAGCAGCCTGGAACACACCGAAGCGAAATTGTTGCGCTTATAAAACACGTTACGGTTTGTAACGCCGAACACGCTGAGCCTTCATTCGGGTTACCTGCTGTCTAGAGTCTCGGTGCTGTTCTCAGGTTGCGGCCGTTTAATCTGAAAATGGACAGAAGAGACTTAAATTGAGGAAAAATAAAACTTAAGAATAAATACTGATAGTACAATGCAATGTTTTGTTTGCTGAAACATTTCATTTGGTACTTATTTACTTATTTATGCACTTACTTACTGTACGGACCTACTTCTTCATGTATTCCCTCACTCATTTTCAAATTAACATGATTACAATTAGGATTACAACTGCTAAAAAACTAACTGCTAATAACTTTGTGTATGTTTTGTATATCAAACACACCCAGGTCCAGTTCGGTTCACTATCTCCTCCTCTTCTTCCTCCTCCTCCTCGTCCTCTTCTTCTTCCTCCTCCTCCGCACTCCTCTCTCCAGCTCAGCCCAGCAAGGAGGCCCGGAGGCTGGGCAGCGCCGCTGACGTCCCGGCCTCTTCCCTGTGGAGAGAAACGGCTCTCCGAGATCCCAGCGGCGTCGAGGAGGCCCGTCTGGTCCTGGTTCGGCTCACTTTGGCTCTGGAGGAGGTGCCGGCTTGTCTGATGCGGGTGGTGCTGACCGGGGTCAGAGATCATAGGGTAGCCGTCAGACTCGTGTAGACAGCAGCCGAGGGTTTTATTTCTGTTCAGCTGTCTGGATGCTTGTGTGTGGAAATCCGGTCTCTCTTCCCTGGGATGCATTTGAGGACCGGGGCTGGAGATAGTTGGGGTTTGTGGGTAATGAGGACTCGGACCAGGGGTGGTGGGGCTACAGAATGGCTGGGGGGCGTTGTTGTCATGGCAGCTGTCGTGGAAAAACTGGGTGCTGGAGTAGTCTTCAGCAGATGATGAGCTGAACTCCACAGAGCTCCATCTCCCCAGGGCGACTTCTCCAGACATGGAGCCCAGAGGAGAGCACTGCAGCTGGGACAGAGTTGGCCCCAGAGGCCTCCAGGTGTTCTGAACTGGACCAGGCCTGTCACCCTGTTCGTACACGCCACTGTCAAGGAGTGTGTGAGTGTTACAGGGCAGTCTGTATGTGTTCTCCAGCTCATCTCCGTGGTCAGTCACATCATTACTGAACTGGTTCTGGAGATGGGGATCCAGGTGGGCTGTGGTCTGGTTCTGTTTCAGATCAGATACAGACAGATAATAATGTTGGGACCATAATCAGCGGCATTTCTGGTTCGGTTTTTTGATGGAACAGAAGAGACGACTATCTTACCTGGTAGGAGTAACTGTAGCTCTTGAGCAGGTAGGAAAGTTCAGAAGCTGGTTCAGATCTGCTCCAATTTGGATTATCTAAACCTGGATCGTGATTTTGGTTGTAGAGGTGGTGCTGGGGCGGGAGAGGAGGTGGGGGGAGTTTACCTGGGGGTGAGGGGCGTGATGAGGGAGGTTACCTGGGGGTGAGGGGCGTAATGAGGGAGGTTACCTGGGGATGAGGGAGGTTACCTGGGGGTGAGGGGCGTGATGAAGGGAGGTTACCTGGGAGTGAAGGGAGGTTACCTGGGGGTGAGGGGCGTGATGAGGGAGGTTACCTGGGGGTGAGGGCGTGATGAGGGAGGTTACCTGGGGTTGAGGGATGTTACCTGGGGGTGAGGGGCGTAATGAGGGGAGGTTACCTGGAGGTGAGGGGCGTGATGAGGGAGGTTACCTGGGGGTGAGGGGCGAATGAGGGAGGTTACCTGGAGGTGAGGGGCGTGATGAGGGAGGTTACCTGGGGGTGAGGGGCGTAATGAGGGGAGGTTACCTGGGGTTGAGGGGAGGTTACCTGGGGGTGAGGGGCGTAATGAGGGGAGGTTACCTGGAGGTGAGGGGCGTGATGAGAGGAGGTTACCTGGGGGTGAGGGGCGTAATGAGGGGAGGTTACTTGGTGGTCAGTGGAGGTTACCTGTGGGTGAGGGGAGGTTACCTGGGGGTGAAGGGCGTAATGAGGGGAGGTTACTTGGTGGTGAGGGGCGTGATGAGGGGAGGTTACCTGGGGGTGAGGGGCGTAATGAGGGGAGGTTACCTGGGGATGAGGGGAGGTTACTTGGTGGTGAGTGGAGGTTACCTGGGGGTGAGGGGCGTGATGAGGGAGGTTACCTGGGGGTGAGGGGCGTAATGAGGGGAGGTTACCTGGGGATGAGGGGAGGTTACCTGGGGGTGAGGGGCGTGATGAAGGGAGGTTACCTGGGAGTGAAGGGAGGTTACCTGGGGGTGAGGGGCGTGATGAGGGGAGGTTACCTGGGGGTGAGGGGCGTGATGAAGGGAGGTTACCTGGGAGTGAAGGGAGGTTACCTGGGGGTGAGGGGCGTGATGAGGGGAGGTTACCTGGGGGTGAGGGGCGTGATGAGGGGAGGTTACCTGGGAAAGACGAAAGTGAGCGGAGGTAACATGGGGGAGGTGAGGGGAGGTTACCTGAGGATGGGGGAGGTGAAGAGAGGTTACCTGGGGAGGAGGAAATAAATAAGTAAATAAAGTTCTCAAATAAGTGTGAAAATAAGTAATTATATAAAAAAGTAAATTAGCAAGTGCGTAAATTAGTACGTTAGTAAGTGAAAGAAGTGATTAGAAATGTAAAGGTGTGAATAGGTCATAAATAATTAAGTACGTGCATAAATAAGTAAATAAATAACTGCGTGAGTAAACCTTGGCATGAGGGTTTCCATGGCTCCTGGGTGACGAGGGGGAGGAGATGAAAGGAGATGACTGGGACAGAGGCGAGTGATGAATGATGGGAGGAGGAGGAGGAGGAGGAGGAGGAGGAGACGAGGAAGATGGCCACAAGTCAGACATGACGTCACGCACGCACACACCTGCTAACACCGAGTGCGCGTGTGTTCGTGCGCATGATTGCGTGCGCGCGCGGCAGCTTGTGCGTTATCTGGAAGGCGTCTTCGTGCGAATCTGACGATCTGCAGAACGACACAGAGGAAGAGGTTCACTGACAGCGAGCGAATTACAGCTGGAAGCCTGCCGCTCATTAGAGGACGACGTCTTACAGGAAACTGCAACCTAGAAAGCATTTCCTTGGCTTCCATGTTTGGGTTTTTACCTGTAAATGTGTCTGGATGTTACTGCGTTTCAGCTGGTGTCTCTGGGTTGCAGCGTTCAGTAAAAACGTTTAACTTAACATGGAAACGGGTGTCTTTTATTAGCGACTGCACACAAACCACAGAGCAGCTGTACATCTCTGTATGACTAAGTGTGAACGTGTGATAACAGGACACTTATAAGAACTTACACCCTCAGACGATTAAAACGCAACTTTTCTTAAAGTCACTTTGCTGAGTTTTAGACTTAACTTCACATTAAAATCTAAATATATTATATCGCACAGTGTATTCTCTTTTTATTCTCCAGTTATTTTCAGAAACAGTTAACAAGCAGATAAAAACTAAACTGACGCTTTCAGATCTTTAGAGGAAACAAATATGATTATTTATATATATATATATAGATATAAAACAATGGTAGATTAACCTCTTTAACCTGTCTGTAACAGAGTCATCACTTAAACCATAAAACTTGTAGTAAACTTTATAATAACAGTGTATGTAAAGGATATATGGCGTCGTAGCTGGTGAATAAAAGTACAAACAGTGAATTAAAGTAACAGCACTAATCTAACATTTAGTTTGAAATCAAATCTAAAATAAGTCCTCACCTGAAACACCGACTCCGACCGACTGACTCCGTGTGTGTGTGTGTGTGTGTGTGTGTGTGTGTGTGTGTGTGTGTGTGTGTGTTGTCAGGATGTGGTCACATGTTCTTCCTCTCTCTGGTCGACTCTTCAGGCTCTCTGCTTCTTCCTCGTGATGATGATTTCCGAGGCTCGACAGAAGCTCAAACAAAGAGATAGAAATGAAAATGTAAAACAGTTACAATCCAAAAATGAGTTTAAATTAAATACAAACACAATCATCTAAATAAACTGTTAATTGTGACATAATATTGTTGTTGTTTTTTAAATCAGTAAGGCTGTTTTTTAAGAATTAATACAAAGAGTGTGTATTTTATAATCACCCGATCATCCAAAACTTAAACATAAAACAGATTTTTTAAAAACTTTTTTTGCGTTTTGTTGCCTTCAGTCGGAAAATCCTGAAATTTATGAATTTATAAATTGCAAAGACGTTAAGATCTATAAGATTTTACAAATTAATGGCGCCTGACTGAAGTCTGCCTTTAATATAAATTAAAGACCAATCATATTTGTATTTAGATTCTTTTTTATACACGTGTGTTTTATTCTAAATTTTTATTTATTTATATAGGTTTTGTCTTTTTTGTTATGTCTGTTCTACCCAGACATATAACACATCTCTGATATGCCAATAAAACGGTCACTGTCCCGCCTGATTGTTTGCGAATTAATTGTTCGATAAAGCAAATTTTCCGTGCGGTCGGAACCTTTGTCAGGCGTCGCGGCACAGCACGGCGCCTTAACTGCGTGGGACCGAGGTCAGAGCCAAGAGTCAAGTTACACACACTCGAACCGGAAATATGTCAGTTTCAAGCGATATTACTTTTCAGAATAAAGGCGAAGAACAACAACAATAATAATAATAATATAATATAAAATAGATATAATACACTTTAGAATTAAAATACACAAAATAATATATTTTTATTTAGACATATATTTAAAAAGTTCCATCTTGTATTGAATAGTATTATATATATATATATATATATATTTTTAGCAAATTTTTCTTCCCGCAACATATTACATTTTATAAAGTGCTGTAACTACTAAATTATATTTTCTGTAAATCTCCGCTTGGCTGTAATATAATTCTGTTGCACAGATACTAAATCTTGATTTATATTTTGCAGCTTAAAAACAACAGCCAAATGTAAAAACATCGACGCCTTAAAAACTCGCCACACGTAAGTCGCTTTTATTCTGAAGGTCGGGAACGGAAGTTGTTTTTGACGCCGGTGCGCTCGCGCCCCCCCTCCCCGTCGCTTCAGGTCAGCACGAGACCAACCGTTCTCTATTTTAATAGTAATAATAATAACAATAATCATCAAACTGTTTGTTAAAATGTAATAAATTAAAGTTTAGATTTAGTTTTCAGCGACAACAGCAGGATTTACGGCGGAGCCAGAGCTAATGCTAAAGCTAGCGGTTTTGCTAGCGTCAAGGACTTCACGAGAAGGATGGGTCAGTGTCGTCACACGGGAGATCTCAGGTGCTTTTATAAAAACAAAGTGATTCAGTAAGTTTGTTTTTTTGTTTTATTCCTCGAAATGAACGCTAATCGATATGTAACTGTAAACCCGTACACACGGGGCCGTTAACTGTTAGCTTCTTAGCACGAACATGTGTAACGTCACGGGCGCACAGTAAGTTAAACGGACAGTTTGTGGAAATAAAACAGTAATTAATGTTTATCTACTGACTCGCTGTTACTCAAAGGAAAGCCTGATGATTATAAACTCAACTAAACTGCCTCTGTTATTCCCCCTAACGTTAGTCCCATATTCAGGGCTGTAACTAACGGTTATTTTCATTAGCAGACACTTTTAATGATCGGTTTGTCTATAAAATGCCACAAAACAGTAAAAAAAAAGCCAGTAAACGTCTTGTTTTTTGGCCATTTAGTCATCCAGAAAATCTGCAATTTCCATGATTTTTATGGGATGAAAATCCAAAAGTGAAAAGATTCTCTGTTTTTAAGGATTAAACCAAATTACACGAAGTTAGTGAACATCTGAACAAAAACGGCAGTTTGTTTAACTTAAATAAACTATAAACTGCTCAGTAAAACTATTTAGTTTTACAACTTAAGCTCGGTGTCACGTTGCCGCGCAGCTGGACTGACTCGTTTCCTTTCACGTTACAGATGTTTCCGGCAGGTGACGAAGGCCGTTTGAAGGAAGCGCCGCGATGTCGCACATCAGGAGGACGTTGCCTCTGTTAGGACGCCGCTCAGGTGTTTGCAGGCGTCAAACCGGCAGCCCGCCAGCTCGGCACAGCTCCAGCAGCGGGGCGGGGCTGGTCCTACGCTCCCAATCCACCGATGTGTACCAGAACCTTGCCCTGGAGGACTGGATCGACGCCAACGTGGACCTGCAGCAGCGCAGAGTCCTGCTGCTGTGGAGGAACCGGCCGGCCGTGGTCATCGGGCGCCACCAGAACCCCTGGGCCGAGTGCGACCTGCCGGCCATGAGGAGGGCGGGGATCCCCCTGGCCCGCAGGCGGAGCGGCGGCGGGACCGTCTTCCACGACCTCGGGAACCTCAACCTGACCTTCTTCGCCTCTAAGAAGGCGTACGACCGGCAGAGGAACCTGAAGGTCGTCACAGAGGCTCTGAGGCGGCTCCGGCCGGGACTGGACGTCCAGGCCACCGACAGATTCGACATTCTACTCAACGGACGCTACAAGATCTCAGGTAGGGAGGGGGGGCGGGGCGGGGCGGGGCCGGTTATTTAGATTATTCTGAGGAGAGACGTCAACTCCAAGTCCCAGAGTGCACTGCAGCAGGAACTTCAGATAAGATGTCGGCGCTCTGTAAGCTGTTGTTTGTTTCCAGGCAGTGCGTCCAGACTGAGCAGGAGTCGTCCTACCATCACTGCACCCTGCTGCACTCCGCTGACCGCTCCGCCCTCGCCGCCGTGCTCCGCCCCTCCTGCCCCGGCATCCGCAGCAACGCCACGCCCAGCGTCCCCTCACCCGTCGCCAACCTGCTGGACCACGCCCCCTCGCTGCAGTGGGAGGAGCTGCTGGACGCCCTGGCGCACCAGTACGATGCAGGTAAATGATTCATCGATGGCATAACGTGGGAGAGCGAGTGTTGCTCGCTGCTGCCACTAATCGAGGCAGAGCGGCAGCCAATCAGGCTCCTGCTGGAGGGTGATGTCATCACGATTTGAGGGAAACTAAAACATAAAAACATAAATCAATAAAGCGAGACAAAGATTTGATCTGTATTTCCTTTTTATTTAATCAACTAAATAAAAAACATATAACTGTATGTATTTGTCGCCTCGCTGCAGTGATGTCACAGTGTACCGTCGGTACGCTGTGACATCACTGACGGTCTGTTACCTGGTCTTCTAATTTAAACGTGCTTTTCATTCGGACCCTCAGAGTTCAGCCTCAGCGCTGCACCGACCCTCGTCAACCCCGCCGATGAGTCTGCATTTCCTGGTCTCGGCAGGACGGCGGCGGAGCTGCGTGGCTGGGAGTGGACGTTCGGTAAGACGCCTAAATTCAGCGTCCAAACCCTCCTGGACCTGACGGACGGACGGCCGTCTGCTCGCAGCGCCGCCCAGCTGCGCATGGAGGTAAAGAACGGCGTGATCGAGAGCTGCGAGCTGGACGTTGCTGCAGACTGGCTGCCCCGGCGGCTGAGCGGCGAGCTGAGCGGCGTGCTGGTCGGGGAGAGGTTTTGTCGGCAGCGGGCGGCCGCAGCTGTCACCGCGCTGCTGCGGGCCGAGAGCGGCGAGCTGCAGAACAGGCTGCGCAGCCTGTGTGACGCCGTGCTGTCTGTGACGGGCTGAAACAACTCGGCCGCTTGTGCGGAGGGCGATCCGTCGATCCGTCCACGCTACTGCGCCCCCTAGTGACGCTCACAGTGACTCAGTGCATCGTTTAAAAAGTCCCAGCGCCCCCCAGAGGCCGGCAGAGCAAACAGCATCCCGATTATCTGTTCTGGGACGTTTACATCAGTCGTAATTACAACTGCAGCTGCAACGATCAGCTAATTAATCGATTAGCTGATCGACAGAAAATCAATCAGCAGATTAACTGACATCCTGCTGCTGCCATGGTGACGGGAACTCCTGCAAGTCATAAACGTGCGCGTCAGGTGGAAGCACAAATGAATAAAAGTGAGAAATATTAATTAATGAAGGTCATAGAGACAGAAATTGTGAATAAATATACCTGTTTACTCTCGCAGACAATTTGTAGTTTTTAAGTCTTTATTGTTCACGTTTTTTTCCTCCATTTTACTCCTCACTGACGTGCAGGAAGCATCTAACGACACGTGAGGAAGTAAAATGAGCTCCTGTATCACAGCAGCTATTGTTTCCTCGTGCATATTTACAGTGGAAATGGGTAAAAATGTTTAAATTATCAATAAGTCAGACTCACCAAACACTTCTACAGCATTGACCTTTCAAAATAAAGCTGTGACAAGTGAAATCTGTATTAATCTATGTAGCCGAATCTCTTATTATTGATCATTTGCAGGATTTTGTGGGTCAAAAAGATCATGACTAACCTCAGACAGGTCATGTCGCAGGACGCATGCGCAGTGCTCCCGATTCTAGCCATGCGTGCTGCTGGAGAAGACAGGAAAAGGAAGAGGTGCCACTCTGCTAATATCTCCTGGAACCAAATGCTGATTTAATTTACTCTCGGCATGCTGGTGAAATCTGGACTTTTATTACAAATGTATTTATATTCTATCCCACTGATATATTTATACATTTATATATATATATAACATTTTTAATAAATAAAGTTACATATTATTTGAGATTTTACATATTTACATTAACGTGTGCGCAATTTATTCAGATATATTTATTTTTATATATTTAATTTGAATTGCTTTGTGTAATATAATATTTACGTACGTTTATTATGATGATGTTTTACATTTTCTAAATTTTCTGGACAGTAAATAGCGGTTTGCACGTACTCCGTTTCTATGGAAACGACAGCGCGTTCACAGATCGGACGGTGAGGGGAAAAGCGGCGGAGTGAGTCCTCTCCTCTGTGGCAGCAAATAGGCGATCTTTGTCGGATGCGCGCAGCCGTGTGTGTCGACCACCGGAGAGAGAACCGGAGAACCGGAGAACCGCAGCGGCAGGATGGGGAAGAAACAGAAGAAATCCGGAGAGGACAGGTAGAGAAAACGCCACCTGGCTCCTCACGTCACCTGTACAAACTAACACCCGACAGGGGTGAACTTTCCTGCCCCGTTAGCACCGCAAAAAAGGCCCGTTAGCCCGCTGGTTTCACTGTTAGCTTAGCGGCTAGTTGCGCTAGCAGATGCTAACCACGAGTCAGTGGAAGTGTGTGTGTGTGTGTGTGCAGGTGTTAACTTAAACAGCCTGAAAAGATGAATTACACAATCGTGCGGGTCGACACGGGCTCACCTGGGCCAGGCCCAGCCTGTAAGGGGCTTGTTCACAGCTCCGGCGTTGGGTTTGTTAGCTTGAGAAATCAGCCTAGTTAGTTAGTTAGCTAGCTTAGCTTAGCTTAGCGTTAGCTTTCAGCACTGTGTTTCAGGAACCCTGACAGTCAGAAAAAACGGCCCCTAAAACTGTTTTAACAGCGTGAAGTTTAACGTGTGGAAGCTAGCTGCTAAATGCTAACACGAGCCACAGCTAGGGGGCTGGACTGGAGCAGCTAAGCTAGTTGTTAGCCCGTTCGCGTGTGTGTGTGTGTGTGTGTGTGTGTGTGTGTGTGTGTGCAGCTAACGTCGGCTATCTGTCAGTAAAGGCTGATGTAATGCTGAGTGTCTGCTCACCTGCCGCTGTTCGCTCGCACACCTGAGGAGCTCCTCCCGAGTCATCTCATTACAAGCAAAGGGGGACAGATGGTCCTGCAAGTCTCCCAGAACCTGGACGTGATGGGAGGAAACCCCTTTTTGCAGGATAATGTCCTGGATGTAATGAGAAATGTATTAAAATAACGTGGCTATAACCCAAGAACTGAAAAAATGAATAAGCACATTTACATTTGAGAAACTTTACTTGCTTTTTCAGATCAAGAGAAAGCCAGTGTGTGATCACTTTCTAAAACATGATGTATAGATGAAGCTGTGTACAAAGCCGTTAAAACCAGCGGCTGCAACAGTAAAACGCTGATGCTTCAGGAATAATACACCAGTAGTGTAATATATTATCGTACGGGGTCGTTTCTCTGGGCTACGAGTACTTTTTCGCTTTTGATAACTCAAATATTTCTATTTAAGTGACTTTTTCAATGCACTTCCTCCACAGCTGATATATATATATATATAACATATGTGTGACAGTAATGTGTGGTGACCTTCCTGTTTGTGATAAACATTAGTGTCCAACGCTAAACACTGAGAAGATGAACGTGCAGAAATAATCCGCGTTTTAGCTTCTTTAAAACACCAGTTTCGTCTGTTCACATCTACGTGGAAACTCCGAGTTACGTTAACGTGCATGCAGCAGCGCCGCTGATCGAAAGAGGCTAAAGACGCTATTTATAATCTCTTCAGGGTGGAAAGGACAAGTCTTTTTAAACTTATTTTATTCTTCTTCTTATTATTGGTGACTTTTCAGCTACGAACAGTAACAGAAAGCATAATAATATATTATATAGCCGTATAGCCGAACGTTTCGGGGGGAAATCCGTTAAAGTGCAGGAGAAGAGCGACGCTGGGCGTCAGAGGTCGTTTCCTGTGCAGCGCGGCTGCTCTCGGATCGGACTGTGCTGGCTGAGCGTCAGAGGGCTGATGGGAAATAAAAGGCTGTGGCGGAAAATGGCGAGTCAGCAGCTTTTCTTGTGTTCGTATTGTTCTGCCACACAGAGAGAGAGAGAGAGGCCTGCTTACTGTCGCTTCAGCTGCGTGTCCACTCACAGTTTAAAGGTTATGCCCAGGCCTTGAGTTCAGGTATTGATTGATTGATTGATTGATTGATGTTGTTGTTGATCTGACTTCAGCGCCAAAGACGACGGCATCGACATCGACGCTCTGGCCGCGGAGATCGAAGGAGCCGGAGCCTCCAAGGAGCCGAAAGGGAAGAAGAAGAAGAAAGGAGCCAAAAAGGACGACTTTGAGTACGACGCTGCGCCTGCTGCTCTTCTTCTCTCTTTCTTTTGTTTCCCCTCTTCTTCTTCTCTTCCTCTTCAGCTTCTGTAGCCTGGTTTCCATCCAAACACGGCGCACGTCTTTAACCGAATGTACGGAAAATGAATCTGCGTTTCCGTCCGCTGACGTTAAAGACGGACGGCTGGTGGAGCCGATCCTCCGGCCGCTGCCGCTAAAGCGTCGCAGAAGAAGAAGAGGACGCAGCGGGACGCCGCCGTGAGAAGAGCTCCGGCGGAAGCTCAGGCGAAGGGAAACCATGTTTCTGTTTGATGTGTTAATGTGAGGAAGGTTACAGCCTCCTCGTCGCTGCTTCATGTTGGTCGTCATTTATTCGCTCAGCCTGTTTCTGTTTTGCTTTTATCGTTAAATTCTCCTCAGCCAAGCGGGGAAAAAACGTGGCGATGTTTTGAGGTTTGTAAAAAAAACAGCCGGATGGAAACGCACCTACTGATCTTGTGTTTGTCCTCCTGCAGTGAGGACGACATCCTGAAGGAGTTGGAGGAGTTGTCTCTGGAGACTCAGGGAGGAAAGGCAAAGGTAACCACACCTGAGCGGTGTTTTCCTCCGTAACGAATCTCAGGAAGTAAAGAGACGAGTGTGCTGATGAAGGCCGAGGCTAGCGACGCTCTCTCTCTTTAGCTCTGTTCGAGCGCTTTAGTGGTGCGGCGAGGCTTTCCCGATACACAGACACGTGGAAAAAGGTGTGAAGACGGCAAAAGGCTACAGAGATGTAGATCTCTGATCTGTAAAAAAAAAAAATGTTAATGTACAAAAACCGTGCTAGTAAAAGATGTAACTGTAAAGAAATACATTTCCATAAATGGCGAGCTGAGATATTTTCTAATACATTTGCAATTAACTGTGAAACCGAAGAGAAAAATAAGTTTGACTTTTTCATCCCCCAGCAGCGCCGCTCGTCTCGGGAGGTTCGTTGCTTCATCGCTTCTTATGTTGTTGTCGTCACAGCGATTAGTCATTAAACGTTTTTTGCTCTTCTCTGTCGCACGTTGTAAGAAACGTTTCATAGACCACGTGGTGAGTTGATCAAATCAAGAACTCATTCGGCTCCTTTTTTAGAATCTACTGTTACTTTCCTTACGTCCCGTCGTCCCCGTCGTGTTGAAGTAACTCTGCCAGTGCTGTTTCTCCGTTTGGCTCGCAGGCGCTGTCTGGTTTTAGATCCCGATATTTGGCCTCTGCTCGCTGAAAGCGCCGCCGTCGGTCATCGCGCTTCTTGCTGCTCGAGCTGCGCGGAAACGAATTCAAGCCACCTCTCTTTTCCTGCGCAGAAATCAGACGCCGCAGAGGAGGTGGAGGGCGTCGAGCCTCCTAAACCAGAGAAGAAGAAGACCAGGAAGGGAAAGAAGGGTGGAGGCAGCCCTGAGGAGGAGGAGGGTGATGAAGGTGAAGCTCGGGTTGATGACGAGAGGAACGGAGAGCAGAAAGATGACAAGAAGGTGAGGAATCGATTGTAGACAGTTTATATTAGTAAAGTTTTTACGCACAAAGTGTCTGTTTCCCTGCCGACGTGATGAAGTCAGTGCGAGCAGCGTACAAAACGAGCCTTTTGTCCCTCCTGAGCCTCCGTACTGTTTGAACCTTTTCTCTCCCCGTCTCCAGGCGCCTCCTGCTGCTCCTCCTTCTGTCTCTGACGAAGACAGCGGCTCATGTTCTCGCCTCAAGACCAAAGACGGCAAGAAAGGCAAAAAGCCTTCAGCGTCGGACGCAGAGGAGGACAAAGATGAGGACGAAGGCGTGAGGAGAGGAGGAGGGAAGGAGGACGACAAGTCGGAGGACGACGAGGAGTTCGCCTCCAGGCGGGACAAGAAGAAGAAGAACAAAGGCAAGGCGGCGAAGGCGGAGAGCGAGGATGAGGAGGAGGACGATGAGGAGGAGGAGGGAGGAGGCTTCAAGCTGAAGACGGCGGCGCAGAAGAAGGCTGAGAAGAAGGAGAGGGACAGGAAGAAGAAGGAGGAGGAGAGGTTGAAGCGGATGAAGCAGAAGGAGAAGGAGAAGGAGGCCGGCGTGGAGGCTAAGAAAGAGCCAGAGAAGAAGATGACGGAGGAGATGGCTCCGCCTGCAGACGTGACGGAGGAACAGGAAGGGGCGGAGCCAGCAGCGGAGGGTAAGCACAGGCTCGTTTCTACGAGTTAATCAATGAATCTCAAAGCTGCAGTCTTTCACGCTTTTTCTTCTTCTTCTGCGTCTTTCTGCAGAGGAGGCCGAGGGCGACAAGAAGAAGAAAGACAAGAAGAAGAAGAAGGGAGAGAAGGAGGAGAAGAAGAAGGGACCCAGCAAGGCCACAGTGAAGGCCATGCAGGAAGCTCTGGCCAAGATGAAGGAGGTGGGGCATTCTGGGAAACGCAGTCATGGGAGTTACGATGGGAGTCTCGTGGACGTCTGAGAATAACGGTGTTGTTGTTTGCAGGAGGAGGAGCGAGCCAAGAGGGAAGAGGAGGAGCGGCTGCAGAGGCTGGAGGAGATGGAGAAGCAGAGGCAGGAGCAGGTAAAACACCTCCTCCTTTCACTTCTGTTTCGTCTCACGTGTCGTCTGCTCCGTGACCTTTGACCCCCCCCCTCTGCGTCCGCCCCGTTAGGAGCGTCTGGAGCAGGAGCGTAAGGAGAAGAAGAAGCAGAAGGAGAAGGAGAGGAAGGAGCGCCTGAAGAAGGAGGGGAAGCTGCTGACGAAAGCCCAGAGGGAGGCTCGAGCTCGGGCCGAGGCCACGCTCAAGTTGCTGCAGGCTCAGGGTGAGAGTCCGTCCACCAATCACATCGCTGGCGGGCTGGAGGACCAATCAGTGATCAGTCAGTTGAAGGAGTAGCGGAGGCTTAGAGGTCACTTTCACGCCTGCAGTTGGGTCTAAATTTAGTTCCACTCCAAGAGGGGTTTCTTTCCTGACAGCGCTTTCATTTTTAAACATGTCTTCCATCGTAAAGTCCCGCGGTTGGTCCGTTTGCTGGATCCGGACTGGAGGTGGACCTGGACTCGGTCCGGCTGTGAGCCTTCGCGCTAGTCTAAAGACGGCGAGCCAAACGGGCGTGAAAGCGCGCCGTGCGTCCCGAATCTCCCCCTACTTTCTGTCTGGCACCGTGTAGTTAACTAACTGTGACTGTGCCGCGCAGGTGTGGAGGTGCCGTCCAAAGACTCGATGCCAAAGAAGAAGCCGGTTTACGGAGACAAGAGGAAGAAGAAGCCCAGCGCTCAGACTCCTGAAGGTGCGGCTCCCGTTCATCGCTGTCGCCCGACTGAAACTCACTCGTTCTTTAAAAAAAAAAAAAAAACACAAACAAAACTCTTTTCTCCTCCTTTGTCCCAGAAACGTCAGAGGTGACGTCGCCGACGTCGGAGACCCCGGAGCCTGTTGCCATGGAGACGGAGGCCGAGAGGCCGGCGGCAGAGCCAGGTGAGCGGAGGAGGAGTCGGGAGGGAGGGAGGGAGGGCAGAGGAAACTCGGTGTTTCTCACCGTGGTGACGGCTTCTTCTTCTTCTTCTTCTTCCTCTCTTTGTGTGCAGAGGTGAAGCCGGACGCTGCTGTGGACGACTGGGAGGCCATCGCCACTGACGAGGAGAAAGGTGAGGCGGCTGCAGGTGTTTCATCGTTACTCATTTGTAGCGCTGGGACAACTAATCGATTAGGTGTAGGTTTATTTGTTTAATCTGGATTTAACCGTGGCGTTTCTTGAGATAAATGGTCTCTTTTTACAAGGAAGACATAAACGTTCATTTACATTGTTCACATACAGACAATAAAACACAGTTCTGTTCTTCGTGCGGCCTTCGAACGACCGATACGAAGTTAGTGTCGGGGAGCGCAGTGTGAAAATACCGTTCGCCTATTACGTGATAATTGGTGAATAGTTTTTTCCTGCTTCCGGCGTCTCGTCTCTGTAAATCTTTGGGTTATTAAAACTAAAACCAGACATCTGAAGACGGTTTTCACTATTTTCGGACATTTTCTAGACTGAAGGATTCATTGATTAACAAAATAAAGCACTGGGCTTGCTAGTTAACGTTGATTACTGGAAACTAATCAGCTGTGGACTCAAAGCGATTATTTACACTAACAAAAGAAATGTTCCCACGAGGTCACTTTTTGATTTTGAAGCTCAACGAGCGGATGAATCGGTCTCAGTGTTACATCAGTCCAGTCCTTAAATCTCTAAGAATTGTTTTATTTGGTTCTCAAATGTGAATATTTGCCGATTTCCAAGTCTTCGATTATCATTTTTATTATCGATTAATCTGTCGATTACTTATTATTAGTTGTTTGGTCAATAAAACGTCCGTCCCAATTTCCCAAAGCGACGTTTTCAAATGTCGTCTTTTGTCGGACCAACAGTCCAAAACAAAGATTTTCAGTTTACCATCACGAAGACTGAGAAGCTGAAACAGGAGAAATTCCCAAAAGGATTAATTGAGGTAAACTGTCGGCAGTAGTTTCAGAAAGAAGTACTCGAGGTAAACTGTCGGCAGGTTTATTAAAACGTTTCTTGGTTTCAGAGTTGAAGAAAGTCCACATCGAGGTGAAGGAGGAGACCACTGCTCCGCCTCAGCCTACAGGCAGCGAGGAAGACGAGGAGGAAGAAGACGAGGAAGAGGACGAGGAGGATGAGGAGGAAGACGAGGAGGACGAGGAGGAGAGCGACGATGAGGGGGAGAAGGAGGCGACGGCGGCGAGTCAGGGGAAGAGGAGGGCGGCGAAGGAGAGCGAGGATGACAGCAGCGAGAGCGAGGACGACGGCAGGACGAAGGAGGAGCGGCTGTACGACCGAGCCAAGAGGAGGATCGAGGTGAGAGGAGCTCAGGAGGAGCCGGAGCTCGCCCCCCCTCGCCCCGTCTCCGACTGACCAGCTGTGTGTGTTTCCATAGAAACGGCGAGCAGAGAACGTGAAGAACACAGACGTGGACCGGCTGAGGGCACCGGTGGTCTGTGTGCTCGGACACGTCGACACCGGCAAGACCAAGATCCTCGACAAGGTGACGTTTACTGACCGGTTCACTGTTTAGCTTCTTACTACAAGTTTACTGACTGTAGCAGCCTGTAGTAACCCTTTCATCTGTGTGTGTGTGTGTGTGTGTGTGTGTGTGTGTGTAGCTGCGACACACTCATGTCCAGGACGGGGAGGCCGGAGGAATCACTCAGCAGATCGGAGCCACAAACGTCCCGAAAGAGACGATTGAGGATCAGACCAGGATGGTTAAAAACGTACGACGACGACAACAAACACACACACACACACACACGCGCCGTGTGTTAGCTCGGTGTTAATTTGGCTGTTTGTGTTTGTGCAGTTTGACAAAGACAACCTGAAGATCCCCGGCATGCTGATCATCGACACACCGGGACACGAGTCCTTCAGGTAACGCAGACACAGCGACGACCGTCAGAACCAGCAATCATCTTTTTAAATCAATCGGCCGTAGTCGTCCTGTAAGTGCGTCCAGAGGTGGAGGAAGTACTCGGGTCCTGTAAAAGTACTAACACACACTGTGAAAATACTCTGCTGCATTCTGGATCCATCTGCCGATTCTTTTCTCCATCGATCGATCGATCGGTTTGGAAAACTTAGTGAAAACAGTGAGAAACGCCGTCACGACGACCCAGAGCCCAAAGCGACGCCTTCACCGTGTCGTCGTGTCCGAGCGACAGTCCGAAGCTCGACGTTATTAACAAACATCGCAGTTGTAGAAAAGGTTTCAGTCGGTTTCGGCTCCCATCCGGAAGTCGTTCTCAATTGTGAAAAAATTGGACGGGAACTAGAAATGTAAGCTACTCTGTGTTGCTTAAGCCCCGCCCTCAGGAAGGAGTCTACCTGAGTATCTGTTGATTAGCTAGTTTCACCTGAAACTGACCTAATAGTTTCCATGATGGCCCAGTAATCAGTAATCAGGCCTGTTGTTTTCTGGCTGCACCTCCCTCATCACTGTTAAGCACCTGATTAGCATGTGATTGGCTTGACCACGGTGTTAATACACTGTGGTAAACTTTGGGCAGATTGAATCTCAGACCACCATTTCTGTTCAAAGAGGGGTTTTCTTTTTTCACAAAAATGGCTTCTTTGACTCCTCTTTCAAACCAACTCTTCTCTCTACTTAGACTCTTCACCTCGCTGTCTTCGAACGTGTGGTTTGTAGCTTTTAGATGCGAACGCACGGCGCTCTGCGATCCCGAGTTAGCGTGTCGTCTGTGCTGATAAAGTCTTCTGTGAAGTGGCTGTTTGGTCTCGCCTATGTACCGCTCTTTGCAGTTTTCCTCACTGCACTGAATGGAGTAAACTACATCGCTCTGTTTCTGTGTGGGCATCTTGTCCTCAGGGTGAACGAGTTTCTGTCTTAAAGTGTTGCCTTTACATTACAGTTATTACAGTCATTCAGAGGAAAAGCAGCAGATCTGCACGTCTGAGACGCTGCAGCCAGGAAGTGATTAACTAATTAATTATCTGTGTGTTCAGTAACCTGAGGAACAGGGGCAGCTCTCTGTGCGACATCGCCATCCTGGTGGTGGACATCATGCACGGCCTGGAGCCTCAGACGCTCGAGTCCATCAACCTGCTGAAGGAGAAGAAGTGTCCCTTCATCGTCGCCCTCAACAAGGTCTGTCACCTCTTCGTCATCAGGTGTGTCCTCTTCTTCTTCTTCTTCTTCTTCTTCTTGTTTTCTGACGGTGTTGTTTTGTGGCGTCAGATCGACCGTCTGTACGACTGGAAGAAGAGTCCCGAGACGGACGTCGTGGCCACGCTGAAGAAGCAGAAGAAGAACACAAAGGACGAGTTCGACGAGAGAGCCAAGGCCGTCATCGTGGAGTTTGCTCAGCAGGTGGCCGTCATTACATCATCACTCAGCGTCAAAGACACCTTGCTCACGCTACCTTACAGACTGCCGTCGGCTTCCGTTCGGCTCCAAACTGAACGAAAATCAAACGGCAGACGCTTGAAACTTGCTTACGTTTAGTTTTTCACTCTAAAACTACTTTTAGGCAAAAAAACGACACAGTAGAAATAAAAGCAACCCAATATTTTCTACAGAAAATTACAATATTACAATAACCTATTAAAAGTTACAGTATTCCTGCCTCACTAATGCCAACATGCCATTCTGATCAAACACTCATTAAATTATTAATATAAATACAGCCAGATGTGTACGCGTTTTAACTGAAATACAATTTAAAAACAATTATTTGTTTACATCAGTCCTCAACCAACAAAATAACTCACCTCAAGTCATATTAATGATTTTTGTCTCAATTTAAATAACTTTTTTTTGCCTTTTTAAAATCTACCAAGTCTGAATTTTAGAGCCTTTAATTGAATCAATAGATGGTTTGTTGGTTCTTAAAAACACTTTTATACTTCACAAAACTCATCAGCCCACAATTTAACGTGTATAGATCTTTAGTTTTTCACCGACATAGTCACTCCAAAAGTCGTTCAATCTCAGCGTTATTTATCGTTTGTTTGTGAATTTGCCACATGATGAGATGTTTCACTCCTTTTCCACAGTTAATATTGTGTGGAACATAAAGTGAACAATATCAGGTGTATAAAGAAGTTTAATTTAAGAAATCCTTCATTTTTCACCTTAACATTTTTGCTTTGACATAATTTATGTGTGTCATCCAGCACAAGTTATGTTATCAATCCCAAAAATTACATTTTAGACACATTTTCAGCATCGAATATAAGTTTGTGTCATGTGATTACCAAAGATTATGAATTCAGTCGTTCTTAAATTAAGTGACAGTTTGTTAAAATCAAACCAACTCTTATGAAGGTTTTTTTTCCACAGAATCCGAAAGTGCTGAATATATTTATGTACAAAATAAACAATAATGGGCCCGAAACGCAGCCTTGAGGAACCCCACACGTGACCTTCAGTACGTTGTTTTTGTTCCTCAGGGTCTTAACGCCGCCTTGTTCTACGAGAATAAAGACCCCCGCACGTTTGTGTCGCTGGTTCCGACCTCGGCCCACAGCGGCGACGGGATGGGAAACCTCATCGCCCTATTGGTCGAGCTCACCCAGACCATGTTAGCCCGCCGGCTAGCACACTGCGACGAGCTGCGAGCTCAGGTCATGGAGGTAAGCGTCTGATTTTTGTCTGATTGTGACTCTGATGTTTTCCTCCGCGGTCTCGATGAATATACCTGATGTGGTCTGTGTGTTCAGGTGAAAGCTCTGCCCGGTATGGGAACCACGATAGACGTCATCCTGATCAATGGTTGTCTGCGGGAGGGAGAGACCATCATCGTCGCGGGGGTGGAAGGACCAATCGTAACGCAGATCAGAGGGTTGCTGCTGCCCCCCCCTCTAAAGGAGCTCAGAGTCAAGGTAAACGGTTTATTTCAAAATAAAAGCAGCAATTTCCCACAAAACTCCCCTCGTGACCCCTGGTGACATCTGGCCAAAAGTATGTGGACACCTGAACGACCTCCACTCTTCTGGTTTCAGGCTTTCCACCAGATTTAGGAACCTGGCTGCTGAGACGTAACATAACATAACATTGTCTGATTGGGCTTTGCAGGTCGAAACGCTGCATCATTACATTTTTGGAGCTTTTGATGCAGATTTTGATCCAGAAAACAACATATGAAACGTTTTCTGTCATTAAAACAACAACAACAACTTTAGACAATTAGTACGTTTCACATTTAGTTATGTGTTCTGTGATCTACTCTTTCACCCTGAGAGGTGTATTGATGAGCTGCCTGCTGTGTGGATTGATTGATTGATTGATTGATGTGTGTAGAGCCAGTACGAGAAGCACAAGGAGGTGTCGACGTCTCAGGGTGTGAAGATTCTGGGTAAAGACCTGGAGAAGGCGCTGGCGGGGCTCCCCCTGCTGGTGGCTCACAAGGACGACGAGATCCCCGTGCTGAGGGTAACACACACACACACACACACACTTTTACTTACTTTTCATGATACTAAACACAAAAACGGATAAACTCCAGTTGGTAACGTTGGATCACAAACTGTTAAAGCAGACTGTACTGGCTGACTGACTGGTGCTGGTTTTCAGGACGAGCTGGTGCGGGAGCTCAAACAGACTCTGAGCTCCATCAAACTGGAGGAGAAAGGAGTTTACGTCCAGGCGTCCACGCTGGGATCGCTGGAGGCTCTGCTCGAGTTCCTCCGAACCTCTAAAGTCCCCGTGAGTACCTGTCTGTCTACCTGTCTGTCTACCTGTCTGTCTACCTGTCTACCGGTCTGTCTACCTGTCTGTCTACCTGTCTGTCTACCTGTCTACCTGTCTACCGGTCTGTTTACCCGTCTGTCTACCCGTCTGTCTGTCTGTCTGTCTGTCTGTCTGTTTACCTGTCTGTCTGTCTGTCTGTCTGTCTGTCTACCTGTCTGTCTACCTGTCTGTCTACCTGTCTGTCTACCCGTCTGTCTACCCGTCTGTCTACCTGTTTACCTGTCTGTCTACCGGTCTGTCTACCTGTTTACCTGTCTGTCTACCTGTCTACCTGTCTGTCTACCTGTCTGTCTACCTGTCTACCGGTCTGTCTACCCGTCTGTTTACCTGTCTGTCTGTCTGTCTGTCTGTCTGTCTGTCTACCTGTCTGTCTGTCTGTCTGTCTGTCTGTCTGTCTACCTGTCTGTCTACCTGTCTACCGGTCTGTCTACCTGTCTGTCTACCCATCTGTTTACCCGTCTACCTGTCTGTCTACCCGTCTGTTTACCCGTCTGTTTACCTGTCTACCTGTCTGTCTACCGGTCTGTCTACCTGTCTGTCTACCCGTCTGTTTACCCGTCTACCTGTCTGTCTACCCGTCTGTCTACCCGTCTGTCTACCTGTCTGTTTACCTGTCTGTCTACCGGTCTGTCTACCTGTCTGTCTACCGGTCTGTCTACCTGTCTATCGGTCTGTCTACCTGTCTACCTGTCTGTCTACCCGTCTGTCTACCTGTCTGTCTACCTGTCTACCGGTCTGTCTACCTGTCTGTTTACCTGTCTGTCTGTTTCCAGTAGCTGTGAACTGAAAGATATTAAAGCTACTGTATATTTGACACACTTCCGTCCAGCTAATGTTTGTTTCAGGACATTTATTCTGAAAAGCAACAGGAAGCAGGAGCTGAAAACCACAGAGGAGCTGACCTTTGACCTCTGTCTCTGTCTTTCCTGCAGTACGCCGGCATTAACATCGGTCCAGTTCATAAGAAGGACGTAATGAGGGCGTCGACGATGCTGGAGCACGACGTACAGTGTGTCACTCTCTCATACTCTGTTTCTACTGTCATTTCCTGTTTCTGTCTATGTTAGAAAATGAATAATCATATATATATATATATAATATACCTGAAAGAGCTTCATGGACAGTTAGACACACAGTAAAAAGCTAAATGGACAGTAACACCTGAAGTTTAAATCAAACACCTGACAATCAGGACTTGAAAAGGAACAAAAACAAGCTCTGCACAGTTATTTAGATCTTTGATAGTTTTGATATTTAGCAGTTTTCCTTCCGGTGTTTGGTCTAATCCGGCAGATTACGACTAGCACGCCTTCATTTAGACAGATTTGTTCTTGCCGTGTCTTAAACCGTCTGTAGTTATTATACTGAGGATTATGACGTAGCTTATCACGACAGTTCTGTGCATCCATATCTTTGAGCCAATGATAAACTTAATAAATATAATTATTGATCCTGGGATTTAAACTCTCCTCGGGGCTGGTTGATGGTGATGATGTTGAAATGTGCGGGCAGGTACGCAGTGATCTTGGCGTTTGACGTGAAGGTGGAGAGGGAGAGTCAGGAGATGGCCGACAGCCTGGGAGTTCGGATCTTCTCTGCTGAAATCATCTACCATCTGTTCGACGCTTTCACCAAGTACAGAGAGGACTACAAGAAGGCCAAACAGGACGAGTTCAAGTAGGGAAACGCACACTCGAACACGATGAATCTGACGATGTTGTTGTTGTTGTTCATTATTTATGTGCAGCCCTCTCGCTCTCTGACAGTGTTTGTTTATCTGTGTGTTGTCAGGCACATAGCTGTGTTTCCGGTGAAGCTGCGAGTTCTTCCTCAGTTCATCTTCAACTCCAGAGATCCCATCGTGATGGGAGTTTCCATCGAGGCCGGAGTCCTGCGACAAGGCACGCCGCTGTGCGTCCCCAGCAAAGGGGTGAGACTCATTCGGAAAGACTGCGTGTGTTTTTGTAAATTGTCTAAGTTGGTAACTATCGGTTTTATTTACACGTTTATTCATATATGTTTCAGTTTGTGGACATCGGCGTGGTCACCAGCATCGAGATGAATCATAAGTCTGTCGACAGCGCCAAGAAAGGCCAGGAGATCTGCATCAAGATCGAGCCCATTCCCGGAGAGTCACCAAGATGTACGGCCGCCATTTTGAAGCCACCGACATGATGGTCAGCAAGGTGAGGACACGCCCACTGAGGAGCGAGGGGTTCTTCGCAAACCGTTCTTCGGAATTTGCAGTTTGTTTTTGTTGACGAAAGGTCGCTTCTTCCGCCGCCACAGTAACGAGAAAAGATACGCACGCGATTTCACAGTCAGCTAAGCTGTCGAGGTAGCACCTCGTCAACAGGGCAGGACACAGAAATGAATTGAGGGAAGAAAGGAAGGAAGAACGGAAGGGAAAGATGAAGAAATAAAGAAAAGAAACGTAGGTAAGAAGGAAAGAATTGAGGGAAAGAAAGACGAGAAGGGTAGGAATGTTTTCATATCTGTCCGAAATCGAGCTAAGTTGTATTTTTAGCTCCGTTTAGTGATGACGAACTCCACAAACGTAGTTTATTTCAATCCATTTTAATGGTATTTCAGCTACTTTTTTTAGATGACTTAAACTTTCATATCAGTCTGGTTTTACTGTCGAAAAATATTTTTTATTTTAGTTAACAAATTGTAAATTCTCAAATAGTGGCCCAGGCCTTCATTAGAGGCGGGCTTTTATTTGTAGACTAATTCCATCAGTTCAACAACAGAGTTTAACACTTATACCGTTTTTATTCAGATAGTCGTTTCTGCGTTGCCGTTTTTTTTCACTGTTAAGCGTTTGTCAGTGAAACTCAACACTTCCTGCACAGGTATTTTCACATTAAAAGCCTTCCGATGTCGCACAGAATCTACACAGGGACTCCCTTAAATCAAGGTTCAATAAAGCTTAAGGCCGTGTTCAGACAGACTTTAGCGTTTAAAAACCGTGTGTCACATTTTCATCAGATATTCCTGGTAGATGACTTTCTAACATGAACGCAGCATTTCAGCTGTTTACCTTTTTAAAATCATCGCAAATAAAAAATAAAATGATTGTCCGGATGTTGTGCTTACGTTAGTGTTTTGCCACTGCAAATGTTTTTTTTAATCGTACTTCATTGGATGCTTTGTTTTGGTAGCTATTAACCACTTAGGGTCACAAATTCTTTGATAGTTTGGATGCTTTTCAGACGTATGACTTTGTATCCGTGAAGCATCTCGCACTGGTTTAGCTGCTCCTGAACGAACAGCCAGACTTTGAACACGTCAGAGTTTTCTGTCTGAACAATCCCAACGACGTTAGATGTCTGCACAACTTCGGGCACGCTAATTGCGCTACATGCTAATACATAAACTCCCCAGCAACGATGTGCAGAACACCACTGCTTAATATCACATCCGCCAACATGTCAAACCCATAAGGAAATTAAACCAGAAAGCCCAGTCATGCCTCTGTCTTCTCAAATATAAATGATTGATGACCACTTTAACCTTTTCCGATAAGTACGAGATCGTTTTCACTTAATTATGAGATCCAGATGTCGTAATCTTGCAGTGCTCTTCCGCTGTTTTCAGTCTGGACGCTCACTACTTCCTCTTCCTCTCCCGATGGGCTTTTGTTGTAAAACATCTGCAGGAAATGTGGAGTTTCGCCGACCGCAGAGGTCAAAACAATGGCAAAGTAGAAGCGACTGGAATAGTTCAGTGAATGAAAACAGTATTTCTGTTCGAGGAAGTGAACAAAGAGCAGAAGTCAGTTGTTGAACTGATGGAATTAGTGCTTCCTGAATTTATCAAGTGAGACATTATAGTACAGATATTTGATTATGGGCTTTTATTTGAGAGTTTATGGTACTAAAGGTTTTCATTCACAGTGATGACGTCTGTGTGTTTGTGCGTTTCAGATCACGCGGGCGTCCATCGACGCTCTGAAGAACTGGTTCAGAGACGAGATGCAGAAGACTGATTGGCAGCTGATCATGGAGCTGAAGAAGACCTTCGAGATCATCTGAAGGACCTGAAACACAAACACACACACACACACACACACAGATAAACACACACTTCCTCCCTCAGATGACGAGACGACGACGACGACGACGGAAGGACAAAAAAAAAACCCCCAACAAAACAACCGAAAAAAGACGTGAAAGTGTTTTTCTGCGAGAAACGAAGTTTTTTCCACTGTTGTAAACAGTGATAGTTTAGACCACAAACTCACAGTACTCCAACGTGCCTGTTCTTCAGCATCAACGTTGTTATTATTATTTTTTCTTCTTCTCTGCTCTGATTTGTGGCTGCTGCTCCGTGTCCCAGGCTCCGCCCCCCCCTCCTCCTCCCCAGACTGAGGCTTAACGAGGCCGACGGGTCCGCGGAGCCAGTCATTCAGCCAAACCAAGTGCATTGTGGGATTGTATTGAGCAGCACCGGGGCTGGAGGAGGAGGAAAAAATGTGTTTTTTCTGGGTCTTTCTTTTCACAAAACACCCGAATCATTGAAGCAGCAGCAGATGGTGTCGACTTTAAAGAGCTGACTCGGCGTTGACTGCTTTGCTGTGCGGTTTGTCGGCCATGTTGGAGGGTAAAGTGTGTGTAGGGGTGACGGAGGATGTCACCTCTGGAAGATTTTAAACTGTTTTTGCTGCAACTGCTGATGTAATAAATTCCCATGATTCTGATGAAACCTGCAGATTGAGAGTTTTCAGTTCACATCTGCAGAAGAATAACAAAGTATTAAGATTTGAATCGGCCTTTTATGGAAGTCTGCGGCTGTCGATATTACAAACAAAATTTAAATACTTTTATTTCATGTTTGAAAACTGTTTTTTAATTTTATCATACATCACAAGAATGGTCCTTTTGTTTTGTATTTCTCACTTTATGCTTAAAACAGGACGTGCGCAACCTAAACTTTGAAGTACAAACCGGACTTTTGCATCTCAATTTTAATTATGTCCAATTTTTTTTTTTACAAATTTCCTTTTTTACGGTCATTTTCACAATAGTTGTCTTTGACAGATTTCACAAAATAAGCCTGAGAGAATCTTTTAATTTTCTTTAGAAACAATCTAAATCATGATATAGCGAAAGTCCAGTTTAAATGTCCGGTTGAATTTTTTACTTTAGGTCGCACTTTGTCGATTTTATAAATGAAAAGTCTGTCATTAGGGCAGCATTGTGCTTAAGAGTACACTTAAAAAAATGATTCCTCAATTTTGCATTTCCAAACGTTAAAATAAAAATGTTGTCGCACATCATACACACGAATTGAAAATTAGATTTAAATTAGATTCATTTTTAATATCGGCAGCCGCGGTCTTCCATAGTTTCGACATTATAATCTCGAAATACTGGAGACGAAAGGAAACCTGAGTCTCACAACCTGAAACACTACTTTACTTTGCAAAGTACAAACACTTATTGCCAAAAGTTTAAATTTTACTGTCTGCAGCTGCAGCCGTGTTTCCCCACATGCAGAACCTCATACAGTATAAACAGAACCTTAAACGTAAAATCGTCTACCGCGGTAGCTATCGCTTGTATACGTCCGGTTGTATTAGACTGTTGTGGTCAATTTTACAAAATGCTATTTAATTTGCTGAAAAAAAACAGAGACTCTTGTGGTTATTTTATCCATCAACAGTGTCTCAGTTGATTTATGGGAAAAATTATAGTGTGATATAATATTACATACACCGTGATAGAGGATTTTATTATCCGCAGTGCCGACCCCTAACGGACACGGAAAGTATTGAGGTTTTAAGACTTTTGGTTTGATGTCAGGACTGTGTGGTTTTCTTTTGTTTGCTCATTTTGACCTTTAGTTTACTTAAAAACACTGAAATTTGAAGGAGGTGTAACTCTGGCACCCGATAGCATTCGAGAACTGAACTTTTAACGTGTGAATGTACTTTTTTTTATTTTTGCTCTCCATGTTTAATTCATGAACTACAAAACCCTGTAAACGTTAGATTCCTGCTGATCATTTTCCAAATTATCATCAATTTTAATTTGCCTAGATTTTCATCTTTTCCAGAAAGCCGTTGGTTTCAGCTCATTTCTATAAAAATCAACTTATAGGAGCTTAAAACATTTAATTCAAGCGTTTAATCTGCTTTGTTTTTATGCGGTTGTCGTGGCGATGCAGTTGAGCGCAGGGATTGGTTTGAAAACTCCCTGATGGTGCGTTTAAGGACCCTCTGACACCTGAGGTTTCAGTCGACTGCTGTAAAACACAGAGACAAACTCTGTTGTGCGTCGTCGGGAAAAATAAGGACAAAATAGGTCCGGAAACCTCAGCGAATAGGAACGCCCAACTGGCGTTAACACCGAAACCCACCAGCGAGGCGTTTTTAAAGGTACGGTGCGTCGTCAGCTCTGAAAAATACGATTTTTAGCCACTAGTCCTGATGTTGAATATTTGTAATGAAAACTGAGCAGGCCTGATGTGATGCTTTAACGTGTTCAGCTCTCTGTGTAACGTACTTCCTGTACACTTTGAACTCCAGTCATCTCTACAGAAGATTATCACAGCAGCTCATTTCAGGCTTTTTTAGAAAGTCGTACATCTGTGTAATAAAAGTTTTTAAAAGTTGTGAAATCTGTTATCCGGAAATAATTTTTGCTTCAGATTTGCCTCATTCTCATCTGACGGTATTTAGCTCGAGTGTGAAAAGCAGCTACGCTCATTAATTTTGTAACTGAGGCCTAAATATTAAAGTCAGAGCCTTTCTGGAGCTCGGCACCCCTGCACGCCTTGACTAAAAAGCATCAGAAAGTTTCAATGAAAAGAGTTTGATTTGATTCTGTCAAACAATCTATCTACGTAACAAAACAACAAACAAAAAAAGACAGATTCAATGTGGGACATTTTTACCGTTTATGTAGGATTGTTGTACTCGTCACAAGTAAGATGATTGCAGAAGAAGTCGAGTTCGATCAAAGCAGCACATTGCCTTACAGAGCTTGCAGCAGAGTTTTAGTTTCCCATGACAATTCAGTTTTTCTACTCAACAGGAACACAACAGAATGTAAAGTTAGTCTAAAACTGTAAATAATGGTACAAGCCTTTAAAGACCCAGACAAAAAGCTATATGTTTAATGTAAAACTCTACATGAAAAGTGTTGTGCGAACACAACCACATGAGGCTGTTTGTTTAATTTAATTTGATGAGTATCTGCAGCCTGAATATCATTCACTCAGGATGATGCGGAAGCAATAATTGTTCCTCGACAACCTGCAGGCTTAAAATTTAACAGAGAAGGACGGCGGCCGGAGGAGCTGTGGAAACGGCACGGTTATTGTTTGCTGATCATGTTTGACATATCGGCAAATTCATTCCAATATCGACCTTAAGAGATCTGGAAAGAAGCTGCTGCTCTTCCCACAAAACCTGCTGAGCCAAATGTTTAACTACACTGATGTTGGTGTGGAACAAAAAGGCGAAGGATTCTTCAGAAAACATGTTTGAGAAGAATCTTCCTCGTCTCTTAATGTGCGTGAAAACATGTTAACACTTGGCTTAGGTGGCGTATTGATAAAGAAAAGATGTCTTGCTAAAAAAACACATGAAACAAAAATCTGCAGCCACTTACTGCAGAATCTGTCCTGAGGACGGCGCTATAGAGCAGGTGATGGAGCCATTAAAATCTTAAAGGGTTCATCCTCTGGGGGTCACGAAGGGGGGTCAGGGAGTTTAATGGAAATCTGGCTCTAAGTTAATGTACGTTTTTAAATCAGTCTTGTAAAATGCGTATAAAAGAAATAACAAAAAATGTAAAAAGAGGAACTAAAGAAAGCGACTCAAGTGCCTTCTCATGTTTTGGGTTCATATTCTCTTTTTGCGTCCTAAAGTTAAAAACTGTAAAGAGGTAGACTCCATTACAGGAGCAGAATATTACAGAATTTACACAAAGGAATAAATAATTAATCCGGCCGGGACGTTGGCCGTCAGACGGCGGCCGGGATGAAACATCCGTGAAGGTCCATGTGGACGCTGGCGGGGATGGAGGCTCGGGCGAGCTCCTCGAATGTTTTGGCGTCGAGGACGAGCATGAACGGAGAGATGTTCGGATCCGAAGAGATGACGGACGATAAGATCACCCCTGCAAGAAGGAGAACACAAACGGTCAGAACCAGGGCAGAAATGATCCTTTCGCGTTTCCGTCGCTGTGGTTTTTAAAACGTGCGAAGCAAAAATTAGCGACAGAGTTGCTGTTGTTCGGTAGACAAAGCGAAGCCCTCACCGTCGTCTTCCTCCACGGCTCCCGGAGACGCAACAAACACCGGCTCCGAAGGGAAGCAGTTCTCTTGCCGCCACTCGATGTGTTTCCTGGTGACGATGTCAAACTTGGCGATCTGTTGGACGGAGAGAGAGAATTTAAGTTGAGGTCAGGCGCTTTTTAGCTGTAGGGATGGCAGTGTCGGTTGGTTGGTCCACCACTTTGGTCGAAAATATCTCAGCAACTAGTGGAGGGATCGTTGCGCGCAGTCTGAGGCGCTTCACCTTGTTGGGATGTGGAGACCACTCTATCCTGGAGCCGTAGAAGTACCTGTACTTTTTAGCGTTGAAGTTGTAGTTGATGCCTGGCAGCTCCAGACCTGAGGAGGAATCAGACTCGTTAGACGGGGAGGATTAAACGCCGTTTAAACGAAACAGATAATGAAACAGCAGACGATGAACCTTCAAACAGAGCGTCTGGCTGGCAGTAGATGGAGCCGTCCTCCTGCATCACTGCCTGGGCCGTCGTGTCCGTCAGAGTCACCAAGTTAGATCCTCTGGGAGACTCCTGGAAAACACATCACCACAAACTCTTCGTAAAATGATAAAGTGGAAATTCAAAACTGTAGTTTTCGGTCTAACTGTACCTTGTGGACGTTGAGGGGCAGGACGAACCTCTGGCAGACCGGCGGACAGAAGCTTTTGTTGGACTGGATGAAGCTGCTGGTGTCCTGTTTCATGTTCTGGATGTAGAACATGTCGTACAGGTTGCTGTCCTTGTAGCTGATTAGGTCAAACACCACGTGGCCGTCGGCCTCGTATGCGTTGACGTGGTGAAAAACTACCAGGGCGTCGCCATAGAAACGAGTGGACACTGCCTTTCCCGTCTTTCTGTTGATGATGTGAAACAACGTCTGGGAAGGAAAGAGGAAGGTACAGTTATATTGTCCTTCTGCTTTGTCTCACAAAGTTGCCCATTTGAACAATTAATCTTTTTTTAAACCTAAGCAAGTGGTTGTTTTTTCCACATTATTGTATCATACTGATTAAATTCGTGGTTTTCCAGAATAGGGCGAAGTCTTTTGCCAACACAACCCATGATTTATTGCTTGGAATCAAAGTTACAGAAAACTGTTTACTGTTAAACAAAGGAATGATGAATTTATACAAAATCATCTTAAGCAGTTACGCAATCAGTTTAATGCTAATTCAAACAAACTAAAATAACTAAAACTGGCACACTTAGTGTGTACTCAAGTGTGTGTATGACAGTTGCAAAGAGTATTGAAGTTTTGGGCCATAAACCCTTTTTGGATATAACAAATTCATGTTTCGGACACTATAACAAATTTTGTAATTTTGGGGACATAAAGTCATGGATTTATCTTAAACCTGTAATGAGTTACAATCAAAGTTAGTGAATCAAAATGACTGCGATGTGAAACTGTTGTAGTGCTGAAACCACTGAAAATCAACACCAACTCCGCAGCTCTACGGCGCTTTTTAGCTTCTTTTAGCTCCTAGTTTTGGTTTTGAGGCGCATTTCCTGTCTGGTTCAGTCTCAGTGTTTCCAGCAGCAGCTGTTTTTCTGATGAAGCCACTTTACACTAACAGCAAACAGCAGCCAGACGCAGTCAGAGAGCAGCTGCTGAACATAGCGGAGCATCTAGCCGCTAAAGAGCCAGATGTTTCCCTCAGCAGCTGCTGAACATAGCGGAGCATCTAGCAGCTAAAGAGCCAGATGTTTCCCTCAGCAGCTGCTGAACATAGCGGAGCATCTAGCAGCTAAAGAGCCAGATGTTTCCCTCAGCAGCTGCTGAACATAGCGGAGCATCTAGCCGCTAAAGAGCCAGATGTTTCCCTCAGCAGCTGCTGAACATAGCGGAGCATCTAGCCGCTAAAGAGCCAGATGTTTCCCTCAGCAGCTGCTGAACATAGCGGAGCATCTAGCCGCTAAAGAGCCAGATGTTTCCCTCAGCAGCTGCTGAACATAGCGGAGCATCTAGCCGCTAAAGAGCCAGATGTTTCCCTCAGCAGCTGCTGAACATAGCGGAGCATCTAGCCGCTAAAGAGCCAGATGTTTCCCTCAGGAGCTGCTGGAGACCAAACACAGAGCTGACAGATGACGATCATGTTGCTTTGTGTCCGCTCGATGTGGACGTTGGCCATTGGTTGTAACATTTTAGCACCAATAACTTTATCAGCTGATGGTGTCAGTGCTGTTTGTTTTTGAGTCTTTTTGCCCCCTAGTGGTAAAAATCGCCTTGTTTTCAAGTTTCAATATTCTGTTTTTTCTACTTTTTATGTTTCCATTTTCCATAAGAATGACACCATATAAACCATGTATTGTTTTAGGTTTTACAAAGTTTGTTTTTTCTATTTTGATTGATTTTAATCATCATTAATTGTAGTTAAGAAATAAAAGACCTGGCTGGAAATGCGTACAGTATAGATACATCATTGTTCTGCCAACAGCGGGGGACTTACAATGTCGTCCTTATTGAATTTGAGGCAGCTCCCCCAGTTGACCCCTCTGAAGTACGCGGTGGCCAGTTTGACGATGTCCAGTTTAAAGGGCTGCTCCACGAACACGATGTAGTTGTCGGTCATGCCGAAGCTGTGGAAGTAGCTCGGGAACAAAGTGGAACGAAAAGGAATCGAACAGACCTGCTGAACTTTCCTCAGCGCCGGCTTCTTATGCTCTTTATCTGAAACAAACAACTCACTATTGTAAGTATTAATTCTATTATTACTATCAGGTTGTAAGAACGCATTTTCTTGGCTCCTTTTATTCAGTTTGCAATTGTAATCTTAGCATATAAGGAGTCAAGAAAGAGTCTAAGTCTGTAAATCTGACATCTAGTAATGAAAAGCAGGTTCTAAACTGTTATTGTGTTATTGATAAGTCTTTGATGAGATGTTATTATAGATAAATTGTAGATATGTTATACAATAGCAGATGGACAGCTCAGTTCTCGCTTTTTATCTGTAGATGTCAGGCTTCACACAGATTTAATTTTGGTTACTCTTAAACAAAATATTAGTCAACTTTAAGCAACTTTGCTCTCCCTGACAGTGGGCTTCATCCTCCGTCGTATATTCTTAATCCTTTAACCTGACAAAGGGAAACCAGGTATCCTGTTTGCATAATGATTTCTGAAGAGCGTCACAATGCTGATCTCTTTGTGGGGCAGTCTGACTTTACTTTTATCAAGTCTCCTTGCAGACATCAGTCAGCATCATAAATCAATTAGACTCAGTACTGTCATTAGATAAAGACATAACTTCTGGATTTCGGTACAATTAAGTAACTTTATTGCTGCAAATAATCTAAGACGAAAAGAGTCTTGTTCCCTCACTGTAGTCTGGTAAGGACCTGGTTAAATTAGCTTGAGACAGATGTCATTACCACCAGACTGTACAACTGATTATTGACAGTTCTGTCCTCCACTCCAACATCAACATGAACCCAACATCTTTGAGGGTTTTTGGATGTTTTGAAGTTAAATCAGATTACTGTGGCCACCATACCTGAAGCATCAGCTGGGACTTTGAAGATGACGTACTTTGGCCGGCCGAAGCCCATGATGGCGGTGCCCATGTTGTAGGTGTTGCCCTCGTTGTCATAGTGAGGGTGAGCCGTCGCCAAGTTCAGAGCGATGTGATTCCTGTAGTTAATCTGAAATGTGGCGGTGAAAGTGATAAGTTTGAGGAAGTGTTTATGCCTGATCAATGACCCTTTGGAGCTTTGCGGAGGCGGGTGGAAACTTACCCTGCCAACAGTTTCCAGGGTAGCAGGATCAATCTGGTTCATGTAGTTGACCTCAGAGGAGGCGTAGTAGTCCTGACCATAGCGAATGATGTTGATCAAGTTGTTGTCGGTGAAGTCAGGGATGACGTTGCGGAGGTGCGTGAATGCCCTAGTGAGAGTGTGAGAAAAGTTCCTTTAACTTCGCCACCAATAAATCAACCTCACGTTAACTTAGAAACATATCTGTCCTGTGTGGACAGAAACAGATCTCTATACAGCCTGGATGGACCTAAACAGATCCCTATGTGTCCTGGATACATTGAAGCAGACCTGTGGAGTGAAACAGATCTCTACATGGCCTGCATTAGGGCTGTTATGTGACATTCACGGCTCACTGTATCTCAGACTCACACATTACGCTATATGGATTGCATTCAAATTAATTTGAACGACTTAAAAGTTTAAATTCAGTCAAACTCGACTTTGTGAAAAAGTGACAGCCCTACTCTGGATGGACTGAAACATCTCTACATCTCCTGGATGGACTGAAACAGATCTCTGCGTCTCTTCGATGGACTGAAACATCTCTACGTCTCTTCAATGGACTGAAACATCTCTATGTCTCCTGGATGGACTGAAACATCTCTACGTCTCTTCGATGGACTGAAACAGATCTCTATGTCTCCTGGATGGACTGAAACAGATCTCTACGTCTCTTCAATGGACTGAAACATCTCTATGTCTCCTGGATGGACTGAAACATCTCTACGTCTCTTCGATGGACTGAAACATCTCTATGTCTCCTGGATGGACTGAAACAGATCTCTACGTCTCCTGGATGGACTGAAACATCTCTACGTCTCTTCGATGGACTGAAACATCTCTATGTCTCTTCGATGGACTGAAACAGATCTCTATGTCTCCTGGATGGACTGAAACAGATCTCTACGTCTCTTCGATGGACTGAAACAGATCTCTACGTCTCCTGGATGGACTGAAACAGATCTCTACGTCTCCTGGATGGACTGAAACAGATCTCTACGTCTCCTGGATGGACTGAAACAGATCTCTACGTCTCCTGGATGGACTGAAACAGATCTCTACGTCTCTTCGATGGACTGAAACAGATCTCTACGTCTCCTGGATGGACTGAAACATCTCTGCGTCTCCTGGATGGACTGAAACAGATCTCTACGTCTCCTGGATGGACTGAAACATCTCTACGTCTCTTCGATGGACTGAAACATCTCTACGTCTCCTGGATGGACTGAAACATCTCTACGTCTCCTGGATGGACCGGTACCTAGAAAAGATGTTTTTGCAGGGATCTGGGTAGATCATGGTTCCAAACTCGGAGACCACAATCCTGTCGGCCTTGATATTCCTTTTGTAGGTGTCACTCTTCAGAAACTTACTTCTGTAAGTCACCTCGCCTGAAACAACAACATCACAACTGTAAACCCCTGCAACAATACCAGGTACCAGAGCTTACGGATTGTCAAGTCTCACAGCAGTAAGTTTAACTTTTCTCCCATAATAATGTTGTCATAATTATGTAAATCTTAATTTTGTCGTCAGTGTGGAGAGTCTCACCGTTGCCGAAGGTGAAGCTGTGGATAAGCGACATGCCGTCAAACCAGTGGTTGTACTCGGAGCTGCCCACAGAGAAAAGACCCGGCCCGTTCCTCAGCAGAGTGCCCTGCAGCCAGGACGGGACGGAGCCTGCAGGTCAAAGGTCACACGCAGGCCTTTTTTTAACCTTAAACTGATGTTATTTATCGTATTCCTGCAGTGTTTAATGCCTGACTGCAAACCACATTTTCTTTGTGATACTAACAAGTTGAAGTTGCAGTTTAAGTTTAAAATCAAATCAAGTAAATACATATTAAAGAAAGAAAGAAAAGTTGGTTTGAAAGACGAGTCAAAGAAGCCATTTTTGTGAAAAAGAGAACCCTCTTTGAACAGAAATGGCGGTCTGAGATTCAACCTGCCCAAAGTTTACCACAGTGTATTAACACCGTGGTCAAGCCGATCACATGCTAATCAGGCACTTAACAGTGATGAGGGAGGTGCAGCCAGAAAACAATAGGCCTGATTACTGATTACTGGGCCATCATGGAAACTATTAGGTCAGTTTCAGGTGAAACTAGCTAATCAACAGATACTCAGGTAGACTCCTCCCTGAGGGCGGGGCTTAAGCAACACAGAGTAGCTTAAATTTCTGAGTTCTCAGACCATTTTCACAATTGAGAATGACTTCCGGATGGGAGCCGAAACGTCTTGAATTTGAAAACATTGTCCAGACGACTACGACTGAAACCTTTTCTACGATGAAAAGTGACACTCCTGTGTATCTCAACATTTCAAATTTATATCTTTTAAATAACAAAAAACTAAGCTGCTGCAAAACGGCTGTAAAATTTTGTTCTGTTTTTTTTCTGTTAAGGCAAAAGAAATTAAAAAAACTACATCGACCTGCAACTTTAAATGATTTTTAATATAAATAAAAATAACAATAAATGTATATAATCCTGTGAGAAAATAAGGAAATGTTAAGGGACTGTAGGAGATAAAAATGCCATAAAGTGCATGATAAGTTATCAGGAGCTATACTGTAAATCACAGATGCATTTCTTTGTTCCTAATATAATATTGAACACTGACAGAAACATTATTATGTCACTATCAGTATTACAGAACAGTGGTCAGTGGCTTATATTCAGTTTACAATCATATATGACGAAGAAAGGCAGAAAACCCTCACATTTGAGTGGCTGCAACTAAATAATGTTTGATATTTTTTTCATTATCTCTGCTTAAAAAATGACTAAAACGATTAATCGATTATCAAAGTAGTTGCCGATTGTTTTTCTGTCGATCGACTAATTGATTAATCGACTAATCGTTTCAGCCCTAGTCTTGTACAGAGTCTGAGACCAGCAGCGAATTACCACAGTGCAAAAATACGTAAAGTAAAAGTCCTACATTCAAAATTTTACTTATTTTATTATTTTAATAGTTATCTATTGAATGTACATAGCATTTGGTACCACTTTCTAAAAAGGCTTTACTTTACTTTATACTTTTAGATAGTTTGTAGTTTTAGTTATCATAATAAAAAAGGCTTTATTTATGGTTAATACATCATTTATTTACAGTTTCTATATTAATCATAAGTCGTTAATAAGGACAAAAGTACTTTTCTGGTTTACATCATCTTGTATTTGTCTTTTTAGCTCTTTAATTCTATGAATTATTGAACATTATCGAAAAGTGCTGCAGGAAATCTGAACCCAAATTAATTTATTAACAGCTAATTAAAACTTAAAAACCAGCAGGTGTGATTGTTTATAAACCCTTTAAAACAATTCTACAGCTGTCTCACCTTTCACTTGAGCTTTCACCGGCTCTGGAGTTTCCAGCCCATTTTTTGCAAATATTGACTGCATGTTTCTCTCCTGACCTACAAGCCTCGTATATTTCCCAGAGTGCACTGCTCTGCTGCTGAACACACAGACTGACACCAGCTGATCTTGCGTAGCCTTCGTCGTCGTCTACGTGATGATGCCCAGGTGTCAGAAAACCCAACGTGTAAACTTTGTGGATTATGTAACGGCTCTGCTGTGGACTTCACTCTGCTTTTCAAAATAAAAGACATCTGACCTACTTAAAGCCACAGTCCACCAGATAAGACTTAAATACTCATTATACAGTAAAATCTGGCAAGATTAGCCCAACTACTTTTCATTTGCATTGGAGTTCTTGTAATAAATCACCGTGTTTAGTTTCCGCTGAGACACTGTTGGCCGCTGTGTTTTACTGTAAATCTAAATAGATTTATTACCTGGGGAACATGCTGATATAAATAAAAAGTGCTGCTGGATGAATCCTTGAACCCAAATCTGATCATAAAGACGCCTGATTATCTGTGAACAGATAACAGTTGTGACATCCATTCCCATTATCACCTGTCTAAATGCAAACTGTGATAAACTCTGCTGTAAACTATACAATTAAATCTATCATCTATTTTATATATATATATATATATATGAACAGTACATATTGCACATTTATGATGTCTACAATTGATGTTATTTAAATGTAAAATCTTTATTACATAGCTTTAAATGACAGCATAATAAAAATATTCTCACTAGGTTTGCAACCACCGATTATTTTTATTATCGACTAATCTGCCAATTATTTTCTCAGTTTTGTCTATAAAATGTCAGAAAATAGTGAAAAAAGTTGATGTCTTTGATCCAAACCCCCCCAAAATATTCAGTTTACTAACATGTATGACAATGAAGCAAATCTTAACATTTGAGAAACAAATGTTTTGGCTTTTTTGGTTAAAAAAAAAAATCCCTAAAACAATTATTCAATTATCAAAATAGTTGCAGATACATTTTTTTGTCAATCGACTAATTCTCACATCGAAGTGTCATATTTCTGCTACACGGCTGCTAATCTACATGTTTTATCAAATACCTACTTTTTTAAAGACTTTAGGTCCGGTTTTTGGGTTAAACTTATATATCTTGGTTAAGATTAAAGTCTTGAAATACAAAAAAAAAAAAAAATCAAAACTAGTTAATAGTCAACTTGTGTTTTGGGAGTATAAATGAACTTCAGACTCGCCGGCTCTCTCTCCGGCTGTATAATTGGTTAAATGAGTTTACTGCTTTAAGGTTGCTCTTATCAGGATTTGTTTGCAGGTCACAGGTCTGTTCCATGATGAGCCACGCCGACACTGCGTCCCACTAATGACTAAAAATACTAATAATTTGATTTGGGTGATGCATTTTGGAGGGAAAGTAATGTCGCTGTTCCAGATCAGGAGTCCTGTGACTCTCTCTCACGTACAGTACGATCGGTAGATGGTTCACGTGGTGCTCAAAGAACGCGACTTTGACACCAGAGAGCGGAGTCCACGCCCAGTTTCAAGCTTCAAGTTAGCGTTATTATATCATGTAATGACACACGATCATGCTGTCATGTATTTCCCTCAGTCTAAACTACATGACTGCCACTTACACATATGTTTCTCTATGTATAAATACAACAAAGTCAAAGTGTTGTCAGGTACGTTTAACATAATTTATCCCCCTAAAACTGTTATTTTTGGCTACAAATGTATTTTTTGTTAAATGACTTGAATGTTTACTTTTCTAGGGACAGCTATAACGACTAAGGCCACATGCCACAGCGTTTACAGCCTAAGCTAGTCTGCAATGCTCCATGTTTCCTAGCGAGTGATTCACACAAAGTCTTTACCAGCTGCATATGTTTTAATGGTGGAACCCAATTTATTAAATAGAATAAAATACAATTTTATGGTCCAAAGGGGACTTTTTGTCTTTGTTGTCTTTGGTCCTGCTGGCAGTAACTACTAGCTAGTTTTACTACTTTGAAGCTAACTAGTTAGCTTGTAACTAGTTAGTAGTTACCAAGAACTCATGAAGGACTTTATGAACAAACTTAGTGATGGATTTAACTACTAGCTAGTTTTACTACTTTGAAGCTAACTAGTTAGCTTGTAACTAGTTAGTAGTTACCAAGAACTTATGAAGGACTTTATGAACAAACTTAGTGATGGATTTAACTATTAGCTAGTTTTACTACTTTGAAGCTAACTAGTTAGCTTGTAACTAGTTAGTAGTTACCAAGAACTTATGAAGGACTTTATGAACAAACTTAGTGATGGATTTAACTACTAGCTAGTTTTACTACTTTGAAGCTAACTAGTTAGCTTGTAACTAGTTAGTAGTTACCAAGAACTTATGAAGGACTTTAGGAACAAACTTAGTGATGGATTTAACTACTAGCTAGTTTTACTACATTGAAGCTAACTAGTTAGCTTGTAACTAGTTAGTAGTTACCAAGAACTTATGAAGGACTTTATGAACAAACTTAGCGATGGATTTAACTACTAGCTAGTTTTACTACTTTGAAGTTAACTAGTTAGCTTGTAACTAGTTAGTAGTTACCAAGAACTTATGAAGGACTTTATGAACAAACTTAGCGATGGATTTAACTACTAGCTAGTTTTACTACTTTTAAGTTAACTAGTTAGCTTGTAACTAGTTAGTAGTTACCAAGAACTTATGAAGGACTTTATGAACAAACTTAGCGATGGATTTAACTACTAGCTAGTTTTACTACTTTGAAGCTAACTAGTTAGCTTGTAACTAGCTAGTAGTTACCAAGAACTTATGAAGGACTTTACGAACAAACTTAGCGATGAATTTATGAACAGTGTTACTTTAATCTTAAACTTCCTGTTGTAGGAGACTACAACAGTAGGCCCTGATCGTATATAATCAATAATAATATATAGATTTATAGATGAATCAAGGCCCCTGACAACAAGACTGGATCCACATGGTCTATCATCAACACACATAAAGAATAACTACCACATACAGATCGGTTTGGATGAAAAATGAAGTTTATTACAAACAACGACAGAAAGCTGTTAGCAGTCAGTTAGCAGCTGTTAGTTCTGTACAAATAACACTGTTTGATTGGTTAGTTGAGTTTGCCAATCGGCAACAAGGCTAGGTCTCAAACAGCACCCTACGCCCTCCGTAGTGCACTATTTTCCACCCTAAACCTGCCATAGTACACTACTTTCCACCTTAAACTTTTCGTAGTGCACTGCTTTCTGCGCTACACCCTCTATAGTGCGCTATGTTTGAGTTGAAACTCTTAATAGTGTGCCACTTTCACCCTAAAATATTCCTTAGTGCACTTTGTTGCACCCTAAACCCTTCATAGTGCACTACCTTCCTCCTTACACCCTTCATAGTGCCCCACATTCCACCTTAAACTCTTCATAATGCACTCCTTTCCTCCTTACACCTTTCAAAGTGCGCTATCACCATCTTGTAGTGCACTACAGTCCACCCTAAATCCTTCTGGTGCACTCCAAGTTCACAAGTTGCGACAGTTGCTGCCGTTTTAAAAATTGTTGGACCCCATAGACGTTACTTTTCTCAGTTTTCTACTCTTTTCTCTTGCATTCCCAATCACAACATCGACATGTTGAAGACATTTTCCATTCCTGAAAAGGGAACAAGGTAGTGTCATTCACCCGACTAATGCCGTGTTCATGTTATGTGGGGTGGGAAAGACGACTTGCGAGTGTTCACGTCATTGGACTATTAAGACAAGTTTATGAATGCAGAGTTGGTTGTATGAGGGTTAGAAAATACTGCGCGTGGTCAGTAAAGCACTATATCCATTAAATACCTTGAACAGTGGACTTGAGGAGGCCATGTTTGCTTTTTCAGGCACTTCTGTAGTATTTAGTGCCAGGTTGGATATATCAGACTGTTGACGTAAACACTATTTATATGTTGGGAACTGGTAATTAAGGTAATTCCCGCATGACATGAATGTGGCATTAAGCTACATTTAAGTGCAGCACACGCTGGCCACATCACTTAACATCGCGTCATTTAATGAAACGTAACGCAAGATGGATTACGCTTCAATCTAAATAACGAGGACGTTTTGTTAGTGAGTGGGCAGTTTAGGACAGTGGTCATCTCGCCTTGAGATGCCACTGGTGTACGGCAAGCCAGCTGGCTAAAAATCGTGTAGTTTCTCGTGCGTGTTATCATGCAAGACGTTTACGTCTTTACACGCCAAGTTATTGCATCTCGACAGGTATAAATCTTGCGTCTCGGGACATTTTCGGCGTGTGAATGTGTTGAATTTTGACAATGTTGTCTGACGCTTCCGAGCTTTTGGCTGATGGCACCACCAGGCCCGACCTCTTTGAATTAAATGTGACCTCTTACATGAATCTTGCTGTTCTGGAGCTTTTGATCAGCTACCGAGTTGTACTTGTGGTGGTCTCCCACTAAATCATGAAAAAAGTGGTTTCTCCCAGTTTTAATACAGTCATTAACGCCTTAAGAGGCAATAGCTTCATAGTGTAAAGATCTCGCATGATGACACACACGAGAAGCGACACTTTTTTTAACCAGCCGGCTTGCCGTACCAGTGTGTGTTGCCTTTAACATAACCAGCACCAAACATATTGTCTACATGGTTTCAACAATACAACCTCATAAGCTCCATTTGAAGGCAGCGTTCCACCTTAATACCTTTATAGTTTGCTGTGTCTCTCCCTACACCCGTCGTAGTGCACTACTTCCTACCTTCACCCCCCCGTAGTGCACTTGACGGGCTGCGTAGCTCCTTAAGGACCGGGGTGTTGTCTGAGAATGGCACCAGAGAAACAGAGAGAGAGAGACAGAGAGGTAGAGAGAGAGACAGGTAGAGAGACAGGTAGAGAGCGTGTTGAAGGTTACAGTTTCGGGTTTAGTAGAAACAGACAGTCACAGTAGGTTGAGTTGCTGCTGTCTGTCTGTCGGGCGGACGGACAGACGGGCGGACAGAGAGACAGACAGTTTCAGTGTCCAGAGTTAGTGGGGTAGCAGTTGGAGGTCTGGTCTATATACAGAAACAAGAAATGCATAATCAGAATATCCAAACTAACCAGAGCTGTGCGTGCGCTGGGAGGGAGGGAGGAGGGGGCTGCCATGTTTGCTCCGCTGCCGGTTGCTATGGTAACGGCGGTGGCAGGTGGAGATGGGTGTGGGGGTATGGAGGAAGGGAAGGAGGGGAGGGCAGACGGCGGCAGCTCTGGTTCGCTAAAAAGACAAAAAAAAACCCAAAAAAACAAAAAAAAACGGGTGTCACCGCAAACACGAGTCGTCATGGCAACGCTACACCGGGACACCACCTAACTGTCCGTGGAAAAACACACACACACACACACACACAGGACGGCGTCACTAACACACACACACACCCACACACACACACACACACACACACACACACACTCTCTCTGACACACAAACATTGATATGACAAACAGTTTCTCTCTTTTTTTTTCTATTGAGGTGAAAAACAGATTCTATTATTCTTAATTATCGTAATCATCATAATTAATCATCTTCATCTTCATCATAGCTGTGGTGTGTGTATGGAGTGTGTGTGTGTGTGTGTGTGTGTGTGTGTCCTCAGTCTGTTTATACACACTATTAACAGGATGACACGCAGAGAGCTCAGTTCTGATTGGCTGACGGGTCTTTTCACCTCTTCTCTTCCAGGAGGCTTTTTTTTTTTTTAAATTGTCTTGTCGCTAGGCAACCGCAGCTTCCTGGAATCCCAGTCTGTTGTTGTTGTTGTTGTTGTTGTTGGTGGTGATGTGGTCATGTGGTCTCCCCCCCCCCCCCCACTGACCCACAGGAAACAGTTTGTGATGTCATCAGAGTGCGATTGGTTGCTCGGGGCAGTAAACTGGAGGCCGACCTGACGGCGTCGTCTGATTGGACGAGGCGAGGACGGAGGTGTGTTTTGGCTGAATGTTGAAGCACCAGGAAGGTGGGAGGAGACTAACAGTACCTGCTGCTGGGAGTGTGTGTGTGTGTGTGTGTGTTTGTAGTCAATCTTTTAATACTGGCAGGTGATCAGGGCCTAAAGTGCGTTAGGAAACAAATATCACAGTGGTGAATGTGGAGCCTAAAGGACGGCGATGTCTGTCCCAACCCCCTCCGAGGGGTCGCAAGATTAATCTGAGGGGTCACAAAATGATTAACAGGATAGAAAAACGTGTTCTGCTACAGAAAGTTATATTATTTTGTCGGATCTGTTTCGAATCTTTGCGTTTTTCTCTAAAATGCTGGACACGTTAGTCAAATTAAACAGTCTGAGGTTAGAAGGAAAATTCACTAATTGTAGAGATGAAATGATTAGTTGATTAATCGATTAAACTTAAAAGCAAGCCTTTTGATCATTGATTAATCATTTAGGCGTGAGGATTTGCTGCTTTTCTAATGCGATAGTAAATTGATAATTTCTTACAAAACAAGCAGTTTGAAGACGTCAGTTTGAGTTTTCTGACGTTTTATAGAACCGAGAAAATAATCAGGAGGTTAACTGATCATGTAAATACTTGTCGGGCGCAGCCGTACACTTAATAAACATGAGAAGTACTCTAGGAACTAGGATGTCACACATGAAACCCTTTTGATTTTAATCCGAAGAAACCCGCCGAGCCTGATCCTAAAGTACGTTGTACAATAGACGTGTTTTTTGTTACTTTTCTCTGTTTTGTTTGTAATTGCAAATTGAATATATTTTGGTTTTGGACTGTTGGTCAGTCTATTTCAAGACATCGACATCGTTCAGGAAATTGTTCACTATTTTCTGACATCTTGTTGTATAGACTATTAATCGATAATGATAATAATCGTTGGTTGCAGCCCTAACTGCTTCATTTAAAAGGGCCACCTGCCAAAAATCAGGACAGACTTTACATTTACAAGAATATAGAAGTCATCTAGATGTTATTTGTTCTGTCCAACACTTTAATATTGTGGCTGCAATGAACACTGCAGCCTGTACGGGGCACTAGCAGGATTTTAAACACTTTACGTGTTGACAAGAGAAAGCAGGACGTCTTTAGGTGAAAGAAATACATCTGTGTAAAATCCCAGTGTTGTCATGTGACTTCCCTGCCTGTAGGGGGCAGCAGAGCACGTTTATACAATGTTGAGTAAGTTTAATGCCTCATTTCTCTGTAGGTAACTCCACGCCAACTACTGTTTTTACTTGCCTGTCTTTAAGGTTCAATAAGCATCCAATCAGATTACAAAATACTATTGATTAGTTGGATTAGATTAGAAAAATATTATCGATTAATCATTTAAGTAATTTTACAAGCACAAATGCCAAACACTGCCTGGTTTTAACTTCTCAGTTGTGACAATTTTCAGAGAATAAAGTGAATGTCTTTGGGTGTTGGACTTTTTATAGAACAAATCAATTTATCAAGAAAAGAACTGGTAAATTAATCGATAATGGCAAGAATCGTTAGGTGCAGCCCCACAATCCTACATGTTGTGAACTTCTGAACTATGTTCCTCACTATGAGCACATAAATCATCAGTGGGAGGAAATAAAACCAGTAAAAGCAAACACAATGACCCCTGTTTTACTATTTGTAAACTTTGATGGAAATCCAAGCTGTTCAAGATGGTCATGGTCAAATGGAAAGTTCGTCCTGACGGTGGCGCTACAGGAAAGGTCAGGAGGTCACCAAATGAATTAGGATGGAGCCTCTGTGGAACATGAATGTGATCAGTACATTTCATGTCAATGAGTCCAGCAGTTGTTCAAATATTTTGGGTTGCAGATGTGTTGCCATCGTCATCTTAAGGCTCCACCTCTCGCAAAGAAAACCATTGTAAAATAATTCCCAGCATGCCTCTGGCCCTGTTAGCCTGCAGTATTTGAAGTCAGCGTGTGTGTACTAGTAGTAAGCCGGACTCTGACCCTGCTGTCAGTGTGTGTGTGTGTGTTATTTTGTATTTGTGTGTGTCAGTGTGTGTTGAGCACGCTGCGCGGCACCCAGCCCTCGGCGGCCGGCGAGTCGCTGTTGGCCGGCCGGTAGACCAGACTCTGACCCTGCTGGTTGGACGCCAGAATCTGAACCTTCTCCCCCCGAAACACAGAGATCTCGTCCTCCCGCACCGCCACGAAGTCCTGCAGCACCAGCACCAGCTCCTGAGGGGTCAAAGGTCACATGGTCTCATCAAAAACATCTGGAATCGGTTTTAGCTCCAATCTGAACTTTAAATATCAAGTACGAGAGCTCATCCAGACGTAAAGTAAGGATGGGGAAGTCCGAACCTGGTCGTCCTGCTCGATGTCAGGTGGTGGCTGAGGGGCGTGGCCGTTGGGCGTGGGCGGGGCCGATGGCGGTCGCCCTGACGACAGAGGGCGGGTCACAGAGATCCCGCCCTCCTTCTTCTGGTACTCAATGGGAGACTGAAGAGCTGTGGACACAAACAGTGTGTAAACAGGATCAGATTAGATTCATATTCAACTAAACAAGATCAAATCCAGATGTAAACTTGAATTATTTTAATTAATTACAATTAAATCACATTTTTCTAGTTTGCCTAAAGTCCTCTTGAACTGAAGATGAATTATGTAGGCTGAAGGACGTTTTAGTGAGATCCAATGATGTTTATAGGGAGGTTCAAAGATGATCCAGCAAGATTCAACAATACAAGGAAGATTAAGGAAGACTTTGGGATATTTCAAGGAGATTTAAAGATGTTTCAGGGATTCAAGGTTGTTGAGATTTGAGAATGTACTCACCTGACAGGAAGTTGTTCTGGGCGTCCAGCAGGGTGGCGATGGTCTCCACCCAGGTCATCTTGATGCTGGCGGAGGACGCCTGCAGTGTGAAGCGGTCCGCGGAGCCACGAGACCACAACACGAACTTACAGGGATCACCATCCACACTGTCCTGCATCGCCAGGTAACTCACCTGATCACACACAAAAATAACATCATTATTCCCAGTATAAACCGGTCTAACACAGATCCATGTCTTAAACCAGTATAAACCAGTCTAACCTTGATGTTGTTCTTGAACTGGTATCCCGGGTTGTTGGAGCCTTTGCGCAGCAGTTCGCTGAAAATGATGATCTGCTCGAACAGGAAAACCCTTCGCTCTTTACTGCGAGACAGAACTCCTCCGTCCTGCTCCCAAACACAGAAGGTCTCCTGCTGCAGCAGCTTCCCCTGAGATGTCAACTTCCCCTGAACAGGTGAGAGTCTGTTACGTTTCATCTTGTCTCTGTTTTTTGTGTTTTTCTATAAAGCACTTTGTCACCATTGTTCTAAAGCTGCATTATTCGTTTTTCGGCCCCTTTGGGGGCAGCAGAAGTCCATAACAAGCTGAAAACTTTCACCTTATAATGTAGTTGTGGCAAACATGTTAGCAAACAGCTGTCTACTCACACATCCAGCAACATTACCTTCCCGTTGACATTGTTAATAATTGTGGGGGTTCCTCAGGGTTCTATTCTCGGTCCTTTATATTTTCATTTTGGTTAAAGCTGCATTAATAGATTTTTTGGCCGCTTGGGGGCAGCGCAACAAGCTGTAGACACATACATGTTAATTGTACTTTAATAATTTGGGTAGTTTATATTAGTATTGAGGTTTTATTTGTAGTCAGGGCTCGTTGGTTTGTTTTTTTAGCCTTGGATATACCCGATGTTGAAATTAAGCTTCAATATTTGGCTATGAAATATTGAAATATACTCTTCATCTGGTTTTATGTTACTCCCCTCTCCTTAAGACCAACTTGGGGTCCAGTTTCCCAGTAATAGATAGTGAATTTGTGGAGTCTTTGTTTAGTGTTTGTTTGCTGTTGGGTGTATGTGGCAGATTGTGTAAGCATGGCAACTGGTGTTACTAATTTGAGTGAGTTTCTGAACTGTTCTATTTTGGGATGAGTTTAATAGCTGTGACCGAAACTTACTGCACACAGTAAAACCAAAACTAGGAGCTAAAAGAGGCTAAAAAGCTCCGTAGAGCTACACTTTCACATTTGATCCATTGTTCATATAAAAATATTGATTACAGCAGCTTTAAAAGAGTCTCCCCTGATGTTTAATCAGATACTACGACTGTTTACAGCTGTGATCACAGACAGACAGGTAGACAGACAGGTGTACCTCGTATCCCTGCAGGCGTCCCAGGTTCATCATGTCGTTGCAGCGCTTCGGTACCAATGACATCAGCTCCACCGCTTTCTGTACACATACACACACGTAGTTGTTAAATATTGCAAAAGTTTGATAATGGTCTACAGGGTGATGATTCACCTTCCTGCGTAAATCATTTAACATCATCACCATGACAACAGCAGTGTGTTCAAGCTAAAACAGTGTTACGTTGCTCTTTAAATGTTTAAAACATTTCAGCACCGAAAAGTAAGAGAGAGGCTGTAAGCTAAACAACCAGGAGACTAACAGCCAATCACAATGCAGGGTTCCTCGTAGTATAAACTGAAATATGTAACACCGAGACTGGGACTCACCTCGATCTCTTCACAGTCGAGTCCTGCTTTGGACGTGTACTTGAGAAAATCCTGAAAAAAAGGAATAAAGAGGATGAAGATGTTTAAAATGTCATAAAAGTAAAATGTATTATTGCCTTAATAAACCCTTACAAGGCAGAATTAGTTTTACAATAATGTTAATGTTTGTGTATCCAGCAATGTAGACAGAAACTCAGTAGATCCAATATTCACTTAAAACGTCCTCACAGACCTTCAGCAGCAGCTGGTACTTGGTGATTCTCTGGATGGGTTTGATCAGGTAATCACTGATCGACATCCTGCAGCTGATCTCATGCTGGATCTCCTGCAGACAGACAGAGAGACAGGTTCAGTTTCTAGCTTATAGCAGTTGTCTGTTGTTTGTGTTGCTGAACAATTATTTCATCTGAGAACTCATAAGTTCTCCTGAAGTGTTAACTGCCTTCTGCTGTTGCTCCCCACCAAACTCCATTCAAAAATCATCCCGTTTAGTGAAGCCTGCAGGTACTTTTCTTGTTGCTTATTTGCTTTTGTTTAACCAGGACGGCTTCTTCTCAGCCCTATTTACCACAAAACAACACAGAATGAAAGAGAAATAAAGAGTAAAAAAACTATACATTAAAACATCTACACGTCACTTAAAATTTAAGTCTGGTGTTCATCTCTCAATACTGTCTGACTTCCTGTCTGTGGCTCTCAGCTCCGAGCCCATTGGTTCCTACTGAAGACGTAAATCTTTAAAAACACCTCACAAATATATAGTTTCATGTTTAAAAAGGCTCAGTAATTTCCTCAAACAGCTGCATAGTGTATTTGTTGGGGACTATTTCCAGCGGCGGATGAATCCACATGTGGTGCTGTAGTGAGTGTTTGGGGCAGCAGGACGGTGTGTGTCGGACTGAGTCAGAATAAACTACAGTGTGTGTGTTCATGGTAAAACAAACAACAAAATATGTCAAAATATTTTCAGGTAGAAGTGATGTAACAGGAAGTGATGTGTTACCTCAAAGAAGGTCTCGTACTCGATGACGATGAACTCCGACCTCGGCTTGTTCTGACAGTAAACCACGTACATGTGGAGACGACGCTCCTGCAGCACACACACACACAAATATTTACATTATTCTCTCACAGTCAGTCACTGACTAATTGATTGAAGGAATGACTGATTGACTGACTCATCAATAACCGTCATGTGAGAGTGATAAATGTTTGGCAGCTCCTGGTCTAGATGCGGTTACCATGGTGACGGGAAGTCAGCCAGCAGGTCAGTAGTGCGATGGTTTAGTGTGTATGTTACTGTAGCAGTATACTACCATAGTGCAATACTGTGACAGTGTAGTAGTATATTTATATTATATATATATTTACCTGCGGGTAACCATAGCAACAGATTTCTGATCCATTTTAACTAGTTTGTTTAAGAAAATTAACTTTAGTTTGATTATTTTTTACAGTAGGCAGCTACTGAGATCTACTAAGCTAGCTACCTTTATGCTAAGCTATATACCTTTATACTAAGCTTGCTACCTTTAGCAGGAGTTTTTTTTCTTCTCCATCATGAACTGATTTAGCTGCTGCCTTATTTAATTATGAGGAATAACAGACTGAATAACCAAAATGTCAGCCAGAGAGCAGTAATACACAGCCAGAGGGCAGTAATACACAGCCACAGTGCAGTAATACACAGCCAGAGGGCAGTAATACACAGCCACAGTGCAGTAATACACAGCCAGAGGGCAGTAATACACAGCCAGTGTGCAGTAATACACAGCCAGAGGGCAGTAATACACAGCCAGAGTGCAGTAATACACAGCCAGAGTGCAGTAATACACAGTCAGAGTGCAGTAATACACAGCCAGAGGGCAGTAATACACAGCCAGTGTGCAGTAATACACAGCCAGAGTGCAGTAATACACAGCCAGAGGGCAGTAATACACAGCCAGAGGGCAGTAATACACAGCCAGAGGGCAGTAATACACAGCCAGTGTGCAGTAATACACAGCCAGAGGGCAGTAATACACAGCCAGAGTGCAGTAATACACAGCCAGAGGGCAGTAATACACAGCCAGTGTGCAGTAATACACAGCCAGAGGGCAGTAATACACAGCCAGAGGGCAGTAATACACAGCCAGAGTGCAGTAATACACAGCCAGTGTGCAGTAATACACAGCCAGAGGGCAGTAATACACAGCCAGTGTGCAGTAATACACAGCCAGTGTGCAGTAATACACAGCCAGAGGGCAGTAATACACAGCCAGAGTGCAGTAATACACAGCCAGAGGGCAGTAATACACAGCCAGAGGGCAGTAATACACAGCCAGTAATACACAGCCAGAGGGCAGTAATACACAGCCAGTGTGCAGTAATACACAGCCAGAGTGCAGTAATACACAGCCAGAGGGCAGTAATACACAGCCAGAGGGCAGTAATACACAGCCAGTAATACACAGCCAGGGTGAGTAATACACAGTCAGAGGGCAGTAATACACAGCCAGAGGGCAGTAATACACAGCCAGTGTGCAGTAATACACAGCCAGAGGGCAGTAATACACAGCCAGAGGGCAGTAATACACAGCCAGTAATACACAGCCAGGGTGAGTAATACACAGTCAGAGGGCAGTAATACACAGCCAGAGGGCAGTAATACACAGCCAGTGTGCAGTAATACACAGCCAGTGTGCAGTAATACACAGCCAGAGGGCAGTAATACACAGCCAGAGGGCAGTAATACACAGCCAGTGTGCAGTAATACACAGCCAGTAATACACAGCCAGTGTGCAGTAATACACAGCCAGAAGGCAGTAATACACAGCCAGAGTGCAGTAATACACAGCCAGTGTGCAGTAATACACAGCCAGAAGGCAGTAATACACAGCCAGAGGGCAGTAATACACAGCCAGTAATACACAGCCAGTGTGCAGTAATACACAGCCACAGTGCAGTAATACACAGCCAGTAATACACAGCCAGAGTGCAGTAATACACAGTCAGAGTGCAGTAATACACAGCCAGAGGGCAGTAATACACAGCCAGTGTGCAGTAATACACAGCCAGAGGGCAGTAATACACAGCCAGAGGGCAGTAATACACAGCCAGTGTGCAGTAATACACAGCCAGAGGGCAGTAATACACAGCCAGTAATACACAGCCAGAGGGCAGTAATACACAGCCAGTAATACACAGCCAGTGTGCAGTAATACACAGCCAGTAATACACAGCCAGTGTGCAGTAATACACAGCCACAGTGCAGTAATACACAGCCAGAGTGCAGTAATACATAGTCAGAGTGCAGTGATACACAGCCAGAGGGCAGTAATACACAGCCAGAGGGCAGTAATACACAGCCAGAGGGCAGTAATACACAGCCAGAGGGCATGTCATAAAGTCAGATAAAGATTATAACTTAATTTTGACCAAATATGTAATTACTGCGTTTTGCCTTTGTAGGGCAGTAGAGTACACACAAGGTTGATGCTGTTTTCTCCATGTATTAGCTTATCAAAATGTGTATTAATTTGTAATTTAATTAAGTATAAATTAACACACATTTTTATAGTGTTCTGCAAAGGAGAATCCTACATCCTGTGCTTGTCTCGTTTATGAAATAGCTGTTTTCTCTTTTGCTTTTGTAAAATATGCTAACCTGGTCTCGCTTGCACACACTCTCTAGCCCAAATTACTCTCTACTCGTCTACTTGCTAAGTACTACTGCGTACTTAGTACTACCACCTACTCTACTTTCAAGCCTGAGTACAGTGTTCCTGCTGTTGCTGCTGTGACAAACAGTACAGTGCTGCTGTGTAAAACATTATAAAACGGGTGAAAGCTATCGCTAATAACGGTAAGATATAAAAGATCCGACTGCAGTTTTTGCAAAACTCACATGTCTGATGAAGAGGTCGGCCAGCAGGTCGTGATTCTGAACACAACGGTCCAACTCCACCAGGAAGAAACTGAAGGAAAACACACACAGTGAGTGTGAGAGAGTGTGTGAGGGTAGTGAGGAAGAAGTGTGTTTTTATTAATGTGTGTGCGACGGACTCGCGGTGCCAGTCGTAGATCTGCTGGATGTTGCCGAAGACGATCTTGTCTTTTCCTCTCATGTCCTCTGGAATCCCTCTGACCTCCAACCTGGACATGAAGCCCTGAGAGACACACGCAGACAGGATATATGTTTTATATTTAATTTTACAATTTAACATTCATGCCAGTAAAACTCATTTTATTTGATTTGAGCAGTTTCTGCCGTCTCAAAATCCCTTTTCAAGTCAAGTGAAACTGATAATCTATCAAAACAATACAATCTTTAAATAACATAAACCAGACTACCGGTCTAAAGTCTCACCTCCACGATCACAGCCAGATCCTTCACATAGTCCTTCTCCGATTGGATCATCTCGTTAACCACAAACCTGCACACACAAACACAAAGTTCACCTGAAATCTTTTTTTAATATTCACTCAGTCACATTTTTATAATTGTGCTTGTGTCTTACATGCGTCCTCTCAGCGCTTTATTTCGCTGTTCGGTGTCCGACTCGTTGGAGCCCTGATCTGAATCCAGAGCCTGAAGAGAGCGAGAGAGCGACATGTTAAAAACAAAACAAAGCCTGTACAATTAGGGCTGAATACCAGGAAATGAGATCCTGGTATTTCACGGGAATTCTTACCAAAATCTGGCCCCCTGAAATATGATTGGCCTCCCCTGGTGCTCCCCCAACGCTACTGGGTCCGAATACTGTCAATCTGCCCAACGCCACTGGATCAGATTAGCTGCTTCATTTGCGACGCGGAATCAGACAACAACAGTACCACGTTTTTTACAAACTCGAAACTTTTTTAACAAAACACCACGTCAATACAAACAGGATTTTCAGGCTCTTGTGCGGTGCCACTTCTCATGTAATGCCACCTGTATTAGGGCATTTATTTCTGACAGATTTCCCATGGGCCCCCTGGCTGGTTCTTGGTCCCCCCCCCCTGTGCCTCCTCATTTAAAAAATCCTGGAATCTCCCCTGGCGTTTGCATACTATCGCATGTACTCTGACACTGACGTCCTGAACTCCACCGTGCAGCTAGCGTAGCTAAATGCTAAAGTCGTAATAGGACTTTCGTCCAGTTACTTCAGACTCTGTGAAGCACTGTTTTGAAGAACACAGTACTAACACCTTAACTCCGTCTCCCCCGTTACCTCTGGGTTGTTTGGGTCTTTGATGATCTGCATGGGAGGTGGTAGAAGGGTGTGGCTTTCCTCCTCTGGCTCCTCCTCCCCTCCACTCTGCCCCGCCTCCTCCTTCCTCGCCTTCTGCAGAAACAAACTACTACTTTATCTTTTGCAACGTTATCCTGTGTGTGTGTGTGTGTTTGTATGTGTGTTTGTGTGTACCGTCTGTGCGTTGGTGAGGGGTGTGGTCTGCTCCGGCCTGTTGTCCCGCCTCCTGGTTCTGATTGGAGGTTTCTTCTGTCCATCAGCCTTCCCCTGACTCAGCCTCCGGACAGGACTGGTCAACCAGCGCTGCAACAAACACACAATTACCACTACTGGAAGTACATTTACTCAAATACTGTACTTAAGCACAATTTTGAGGTACTTTTACTTTACTTGAGCATTTCCGTCATCTGCTACTTTATACTTCTACTCCACAGTACTACTACGAGGACGATCAGCCGTTACCTTCAGCGTGTTTCCAGTTCCAGAGACGGTGCGTTTCGGGCCCGGAGAGCCGACAGCGCCCCCCGGAGCTCCGCCCGCTCCATACACTGTCGGGGAGGTGGCACCTGAGAGAGAGAAACAGGGAGGTGTCATCAGCGTCACGATGAGTTCACTGCACATCAGTATGGTGAGTAAATTCAGTGATGATTACTGTCTCACTTTGGCTGGCTGTCTGAGTCTGGAGCCCCGACCCTTCAGAGCTGTACAGACTGGAGTCTGCAGAGACACACAAGACAGATACTGGACTTAATTATGGTCATGCTAAAAAAATCTGAATTTATAAGAGAGAATACATTTCCATCCGCCTGTTTTTACGCATATTTTCAATTTAAGCTGAGTGGAAACACTAGAAAACATCTTTCTTAATTACAGTTCTTCACGCCGCCAGAAACCCCCAAAATAAAGAATGAAATAAGAGGGGTGTCAGGGTCCAGTTTTTGTATTTATTTGTTTTTCCGTATAACTTTATTAAAGTCAACACATTAACAAACAACAACAACGACATGTAAGGTATTTAAGAGACCTTATGAGTTTAAATAGTAAAGTTTAAAATATAAACACAATAATCAGCTGAAGAAGAAAGACAAAGAGAGATGTGTTGCAGAAAAAACTGGGGAAATTAGGTTTCTATAATCCTGATTACACAAAACGAAACTGTGATTACTGCAGAAACTGACTGTAACCTGGTGACTGAAGTTCATGTAAACCAGTGGTGGAAAGTACATTTACTCAAGAACTGTACTTACTTAAGTATATCCAATTTATGCTACTTTAAACTTGTTTAAAGTATTAAAAGTTATTGATTTTACAGACAAAACACATGATCAACTTATTAAATATAATGTACTGTAGCAGAATAAAGGCCCCACGGCCCCTCGCTGGTGATTGTAAATTGTTCCACAAAATTTTTTTAAAAACGAACAGGAGAAACACCTGAAAAAAAGATTTTTTTTATCTTGTTGCACATGATGATAAAAGCATCTTTTGGGACCTTAAAGGCTCCGTAATTGACTTTAAGTGCACTTTGCTGGTAATCCTTGACGTACTTTTACTCAAATAGAATATATTTTTATATTTGTCCACTGTGGTATTGTTACTGGATTAAAAGGAGCACTTCTTCCACCACCGGCGTAAACCAGAAAAAGACACAACGCTCAGACGGACAGGTCGTCTTCTTTCAGGTGAGTGGACGACGACCTCCCGCTGACTGGACACACACAGTACACTAAGTGTGTGTGTGTGTGTGTGTGTGTGTGTTGGGTGTGGTGTGTAATGGTTGTGTGAAACTACTTTAGAGATAACGAAAACCTGCGTGTCCTGTTCAACACAAACACATCCCTACATGCCATTGGTGTGTGTTAGTTTTGGTGAAACGGCAGAGAGACAGTAAAGCAGACAGAGAGCGAGCGACAGGTCAACACACTCACCTTGTCCTATCACTCATTAACCAAACACACATTTCCTCTATAACACTCTCTCTTCGTCTCTCACCTCGCTCGTCCTCTCCCTCTCTCACAATCCATCCCCAAACGGCAGAACAATCCCAGCATGCACCTCTGCCCCCCGACATCAGTCCATTCAGAAGGCAGTTAAGAAGTGACGGGAGGAAATGAAGAGACAGACAGAGAGGTGTTTCTCTCCACAGCACCGAGTGAAACTACGGAGGAGTCAGAGGTCTGCAGGGGCGGGGCTAAGCCACAGGGGGCGGGGTTCGATGACGTGGGGCGGGGCTATCCGAGGAAGAGAATGTGCTCCAGTAGTTTTATTATGTTGACAACAATGAAATCAGTCACTGTTGACGATTAAAGATAATAAAAATACATGAATTGAAATGTAATTAAAATGACAAAAAATATATAGAAAATAAAGTAATAATAAAAAAAATAAACCAAATAAAAAATGAATTAAGTATAAATAAAAATATGATAAATGTAATAAAAAATAAAACAAGTAAAATTTAAAATAAATTGAAATATCATCAAATAAAATAAAATAGACTAGCTAAAACATAATAGCTAAAATAATTTAAGTACAATTTAAAAACCAGAACAAATCCAGTTTTAAAAAATACAATATGATAAAAACAACAACAATGAAATAAACATGCCAAAATAAATAAAATAGAAAAATCTAACTGATAGAAATAAAGTACAAGTAACAAACTTTTGTTTGAATAAAATGAAAAACAAATTAAAGGAATATAACAGAAGACTAAGTGATGCTAAAATACAAAAAAAGAAGATATATAATATGGAGATAAACTACAGAAAAGAATGAACCAGGAAGTTAAATGAAACGAAATCAGTCAAAATAAACACGAGAGCTGAGCTGAAAACAACCACTTTATTTTTAAACTGCAGCTCCCATTGTTTTGTGACGGGGAAGAAGACACAGCAGGTAGCCACACACACACACACACACACACACACAGGATGTTGAACTGCAGATTCCTGTTGAGTCTGAAACTCCTTCAGGTCAATGTTTAACCCTGAAACTGTGTCACCTCTGGACCGTGTGACATCTCGCCAAACCAGATTACAGATTAAGACGGGGACAAAGTTGCCTTAATGGACTGAGGCCACATTCCCCAACAGTGTGATGCCTTAGTGCCACCCAGACCCGGACACTCTAGACAACAGGGGCCCCTGTAGGCAAGACTTTCTTTAGGGGGCCCTCCTTGCTTTGCCTGGAGCGGAGAACTATGAAATACAACTATAAACTCTATAAAGTTTAACTATATAAAAGTATTATTTGCTTTATGAGGACAACATGACAACATGACCACAATGTGGCGAGAACATTCCTGCAGTCTATAAAGTGGGCATAAGCACACATTTGTAGTAAACACGCCCTCATTAAGAGTTCTTTAAACCAGAGCAACTTCCTCGAGTCTTTCTAAACTGTCGGCGACGCCGGCAAAGAAAAACAGCACAACCCGGCCGACACTCGAGCACAGACGGGATCATTCCTGCGCTAACAGTCTGAATGGTTCGTGAATACGTGGCGTTAATTGTATTTGGTAAATGCATCTGTAGCTGAGTGTAAGAATGCTGACAGGTCGATGCAGGGCGGCTTGTCGGATATTTATTCAGCATGCAGCGGGCCGCCTGCCGCCTTTCGATGACCCGTTACAGGTGCACGCTTCGGGTGGTGCGGTCAGAGACTCACCAGCAGACATGCTGATTGGCTTGACATGATCTATCCACTGATCTGGGTCAGAGCCACTGATTGGCTTTACGTCTCCCAGGAACTTTCTCTACGATACGCAGTTGCGTATTGAGCGTAAAGGCCGGGCCGCCGCCTCCACGTGGTGCAGAGTGTGGTTGCTTACATCAGTGAAACTAAATGTTAAGGTGAGGAACACTTCAAAAAAACTAAATAATAACGAGGAATGACAGTAAAAGTGGAATAATTACAGATGAATGACATTTGGTTTGTTATATTTGCACGGGTGGAATTAATAACGTTAAAGACTCTTTAATTTAAGTGTCCCATGAAAAAGGTCTGTTCCAGAGCTGCAGCATTAAGACGCTTTTATCAGATTCCTGTGGAAAGAAGCTCAGAACAGGGAGAAAGAGGTCGCTCTTTCAAATACGTCCTCATTAGTTTGGCCTGTCTCTCTAAAACACACACAGTCACAAGATGTTAATGTGAAGCGGCAGATCCTAACAAAGAAACAAAACGCGTTTAATTTTTCATGCTCAGCTGCAGAACAAGCAGACAAGGACTTGTGTGTGTGTGTCTTTACAACTTTGCAAACATATATTTAAATATTTAGGGGGCACAGAGAGAGAGAGAGAGACAGGATGTGAACACACATACACGGTGGTGCGGGTTCAGGATGTCTGAAGTTGCCTCTGTTTAAACAGGAAGTGACATAGGGCAAACATGGGAGGTGCTGCAGCAGTGGCAGGTGGAGGAAGGAGTAAAAGGGCAACAGAAAAACTCTAATATGTTGATAAGAAAACACGATGTGGAGAAACACAGGCTATAACAAACCTATCAGCCATGCTCTGATTGGTTTACCTCTGCTGTCATCACAAAAAATAAAAACCGAACACTGAGTTGGACTGAATCTACAGCTGATAACTAAATTAATATTCAATTATTATGGGGAGAACGAACAGAACACTTCAGCTAGCTGCCAGTGTTAATCTATCAGTAATCAACTAACGCTAACGCTAGCCAAATTTAGCTCAACTGTCAGTTTTAAATGACATTTTGGTGGATGTGATGTCGCATGGTGACGAATGATGCACCGCAATGATGTGTTACAACCAATACCCTGGTTCAGTTCTGTGTGCCGACTCTGAACCGAAGCCCGAGTCTGCAGATCCGCAGCTAGCTCGCAGCACTGTGTGCCTGCACGAGGACCGGGTAGGGTTCGAATAGTCAACACAATACCCGAGTCTTGGTTCCGATACTAAAACGATATGACTTTCGATACGTTCTTTGGCGAAACATAAAGTTGTTTTTCTACAAAACCCTTTTTTTTTTTTTTTTACTGAACAACACAAGTCAAAGTTGCGAAATGTTAAATGTTAGCTAAGCGCAAGCAGCCACACGTGACCTCAGCAGAGATAAAATACAGCCTACAATCTGCAACATTATGACTTAAATCAGAAACCTTCTGACCCAAGAAGCACAGAAGTGTAAGAATCTGAGAAAGATTTCAGAACTTGGCAGTTTACAGTTCTTGTTGCTAGAGATGTGACATAAGCTAACATGTTAATTACCGTGTTTAATGGTGCTTGTAAGACTTTAATTAAAGCAGATTCTACCTCGACGATACATTTGCAAACTGACTTACCAGTGTGTTTTCATCAGTGTGTAATCGCCTGAAAATAATAAGCGTTGTGTTTTTGTCCTTTATATATATATAGGGAGCGGGTCCCCTTCCACGGAGGCCGCCATGTTGCACCGCCATGTTTCTACAGTAGCCCAGAACGGACAAACCAAACACCGGCTCTAGAGAGGGCCACCGTAGTTTCTCCTGCACGCTTGGAAGGGGAGGGCGAGGCGAGCGGTGTTCACACGGTTGCAAACTGCAGTTTCACCGCTAGATGCCACTAAATCCTTTCCTTTAAAAAAGCATGTCTATATTATGTTATTTGTTTATGTATTTTTACTCTGTTCTGTCGCTTTTGTTGCAGGCTGTTGTAGAGGCAGTCATCATTAACGAAGTGTCATGTGACTGAGGTATGGCCACGATATGAACAACGAGGTCAGACAGGAAGACGGATGCGATCCGGATACTCACCCCTCCCAGCGCTCAGAGTAGAGGAGGAGCTGGAGCTGTTGGAGGAAGAGGTGGTGGTGGTGGAGGAGGAGTTGCAGGAGGAGGAGGTGGTGGTGCACGTGGAAGAGGTGCTGGAGGAGGTGGTGGAAGCCGGGATGAGCCCCTCCATGTCGGCTGCACTGTGGGAGTGTGACAGACAGAGGGCGCTCATCGGCAGCAGACCCTCCTGCAGGGAAACACAAAGCTGTTATTGATATATATAGATATAGATAGATATATATAGATATATATATATATATCTATCTATATAGATATATATAGATATATATATATATAGATATATATAGATATATATCTATAGATATATATAGATATATATATATAGATATATATATATATCTATAGATATATATAGATATATATAGATATATATATATATAGATATAGATAGATATATATAGAGACATGTTGGGTGTTAGCGTTGTTACCTGTGAGGAAGTTGTTTTTTTAACCTATGGGGACATTTGTTACCTGTTGGGATATTTGATCTGTCATCTGCGGGGGCGTTTGGTTCATTACATTTGAGGACGTTTGATTTATTACCTGCTGGGGCGTTTGCTCTGTCGTTCTGACCAGACACCACCCGGGCCGTTCGGCTGAACGCTCCACCAGCTCCACGGTCTGACCGCAGCGAACGCTGAGCTCGCCCGGCCCCCCGGAGGAGAAATCCAACAACACCACCACTAACTCACAGCCTCCCGACAGCTGGAGAGGCAGAGAGACACGCAGGTGAGACGGGTTATTTACGTCTAACAGACTGAAGGTGTTGGAAGGTGAAGCCTCCACCATCCTGCTACTTCTTTATTAAATACTAACGTTATCATCATTAGTACTAGAAGCTCTTAAAGTAGCAGCACAGGCACAAACACTGTGTCCAGAGGGGCGTGTGCTGCTGTCCCATGACCTCACCCCTGCTGCAGCTGGCTGGGTGTGTACATCCAAACTTTAACAGGGGAAATGTTCGAATGTGGCTGTTAATATTATTATTATTATTATTATTATTCTTATGATACCGAAAGATACTGTAGCATTAGTGACATTATAGGAATGTGGTGCTCTCAAAAGTAACAAACCTGTGTTAACAGCATTTGCATTACGTAACATCCCCCCAACGCTTCGTCATGAGAAATGGAATATAATATTTATAAGTGTGTTTTCATTAGTGTGTAATCGCCTGAAAATAATAAGCGTTGTGTTTTCGTTACCTTAGAATAAGCAGTTTATATATATATATATAGGGAGCGGGTCCCCTTCCACGGAGGCCGCCATGTTGCACCGCCATGTTTCTACAGTAGCCCAGAACGGACACACCAAACACTGGCTCTAGAGAGGGCCGTTTGTGAGTTTCGTGGCCACCGTAGTTTCTCCTGCACGCTTGGAAGGGGAGGGCGAGGCGAGCGGTGTTCACGTGGTTGCAAACTGCAGTTTCACCGCTAGATGCCACTAAATCCTTTCCTTTAAAAAAGCATGTCTATATTATGTTATTTGTTTATGTATTTTTACTCTGTTCTGTGTTAACACAAACCTGTGTTAACAGCATTTGCATTACGTAACATCCCCCCGACGCTTCGTCATCAACAAAATAAAGAATGAATCGCCCCCCAGATTCATGGCAAATGCCTTGTTAAAATGGTTTGTACATTTCGGGCTGTAAACAGCATCTAAATAACCGACTCATTAACTGTATATTTGACCGAGACTGACTGAGCATCAGCTCCACCTGCTGGTCGAGCTGTAAACTCTTTAACACAGGAGCTGTACTGAGATCAGTCGGGGAGGGGAACACCACAGTAGAGCACTACTGACACCAGTACCGATATGTATTGTGATGTATGGGTGAGCCCTGCGTCATGAGTTATCGTGTGAATGTATCAATAACAGCTACGTCTGAATATATTTTCATCAGCGTTGAAACATTTATTATTCTGTTAATAAAAACACACCTTTTAAGATCAAATAACCAAAACTGTTCATGGTAATCTAACGTGAGACGGATCCATTCTATGTGGAATCGATCCTATTGAGGCAAGTATTGATAATTAAAGACTTGGTATCAGTAGTATCAGTGATTTAAGTATTGATCCGCCCACCTATAAGGCACTAACATGAGTTAAAACATATGTCAGGCCACACTAAGTACGTGTTACAATGCTCAGCGGGCGTGATTTTAACCATGGTCACCTTCTTAGTTTAGCGTGTTAGCATGCTAGCATTTACTGATCAGCAGTAAACACAGAGCGCAGCTGAGGCTGATGGGAATGTCACAAGTGCCGGACACATTTTGACCTGATGATGGCGCTACTCGTCATCACATTTGACGTTTCTACCAAACTTTACGGCAATCCATCCAAAGGTTGATGAGATACGTCAGTCTTGAGCAAAGTGGCAGAGTCACGCTGCTGCTAGCATGGCTAAAAACATCACACGATTAAAAAATCGCAGATAAAGTCACCAAAACAGCCGATGAACAACCTTTAAAACCTTTGATAAACGAGGCCATCGTATGCAGGTTCTGAGACGGGACCAGATTAATTCCATTCCCTGCAGAAATGATTCATCTTCTCCCAAGAGGCCGCTGTCCGACAGCTTCCAAGCAGCACCAAACCCAAAGCAACTCAGTGGGGACAAAGAAACACGACGTGACGGATGACAAAAATACAAAGCATGAGAGCTGCATACATCATCCTAATGTCTGTTCTCCACCCGTCCAATCACAGCAGGGCGCACTGATGAGGACGAGTCGGGTGCGAAGTAGAAAACACCATGTGATCTTGGACAGCGAGACGAGATCGCCATGGTTACCAGTGACTCTGTGTGTGTGTGTGTGTGCGCGTGTTGACTGATAGTGAACCCGAGCACGTGGGCTGCAGCTGGTGGAGGAAACAAACACACTCAGGGCGGCTGTAGGGATGGCGGGGTGTTCCCCGTGCTAATCGAACACAGATGTGATGCATCACACATGCAGCGAATACAAACACATGGATGTGCTGCGGTGGAAAGCACCTCAGCACGTTTACTCGAGTACTAAACTTGAGTATTTCCAGTGTGTGCGGCTTTATACTGCGACTCCACTGCGTTTATTTCTCAGCTGGTGGAAGAAGATCCTTTAATTAAGCAAAAGTAGAAATATCACAGTCTAAAAACACTCCCAAAGTCCTGAATTCAAAATGTTACTTAAGTAAGAGTACAGTATCATCAGCAAAATGCACTTAAAGTATCAGAAGTGCTCATTTTGCAGAATGGCTCCTTTCACAGTTTTATATTATTATAGAATATTATATTATTCAGTTTTTATCACTAACGAATACCTATGAGAGCATTTTAATGTTGAGGTTCGTCAGTGTGGAGCCAATTTTAATACTTTGTGCACTGCCGGGTAGATAAGTAGCACAGTACTGCGTCATATCATATGTTTGTTTATGTATAACCAGTAACTAAAGCTGTCAGATAAATGTAGTGGAGTATAAAGCAGCAGCATTAAATGTCCATAATAACTACTATAATCACATTGCTGTGATATAAAACAGAGAAAAGCAGCAAATCTGAGACACTGGAGAATATTTGGTGTTTTTGCTTTAAAAAATATTCGCTAATCAGCTAATCTATTAATCAACTAATTATCTCCAAAACTCTGCAGCTCACCTCAAAACAGCTCTACAGGTAAGAGGAGAAATATCTGTTTTAGATTTTGGGGTGAACTGTCCCTTTAAGTAACATTTTCAGTTCACTTGTAACAGAGTATTTTTCACAGTGTGGTATTAGTACTTTTACTTAAGTAACGGATCTGAATACTTCCTCCACCTCTAACAACAAGACGCAGTTCCTACGCTGTGAACACTGCTAACAGCCAGTGTGTCAGAGCGTCAGGGGTCAGAGGTCACAGCACCAGCCCCGCTGACCCCACCCTCAGCCAACTAACAGCAGGTAAAACAAATCAAACATACCTCGTCAGGAGAGCAGAAAAGCAGTGAAAGTTTCGAGTCTTAACGACGAACAGAGGAAACTCCCTCATACATTTACACATAAAACACACACCCAGCCAGCTGCAGCCAGCGGTGAGGTCATGAGACTGTGCGACACACCCCTCTGGATACACAGTGTGTGTGTGTGTGTGTGTGTGTGTGTGTTACCTTGTCGCTGTCGGCGGTGTTTTGCGACGTCCGGGAGGCGATGGAGACGGTGTCGGGCTGACTGCTGGCGTCACCCAGACTGTCTGCATCCTCACTGGTCTCCCTGAGAGAGACACCCAGAGGCAAATTATCCATGACAGGTGTAAAACACAGCATGTGGCCAGAAGTATGTGGACGCCCCTTTCCACACGCGTTAAGTGTGCGTTTGGTCTGGACCCCTTCAGTGATCCCTTAATTCCTCCATTAATTTGAAAAACTAAACCCCTTAAAAAACACTGTAATTTCAAAAAGTCCTTATTAAGAAATTAAGTAGATTTTAAAACACATCGATTTACGCATTAATTAGGAATACTTGACAGTTTCATAATTGATCAGTTTAAGGTTAAAGGATTTTGGTTTACATAAAAGCTCTAAAATAATTTCAGTTGCATATTTTAAGGGATTCTTATCAGTATTTAGCATTTGGGCTACATTAATGGATGTAACACATTAAGGGGTTTTTAATTGGTTTTCTTCATGGATTAAGGGGTACAGTAAACACCCCATAAATTTACAAAACAACATTACAGTTAGCACTTAATTTTTCAATTAGGGTGCAAATTCAGTGACTCACCCCAAATTTGGGGATAATTATTAGATAAATGAATTGGTTATAATATATTAAGGGGTTTTTAATGGATTATATGCAGAGTTTAAGGAGTTCTTAAAGGGCAAATAAAAATCCTAAAATATACCAAATAGCTCCACACTGTCTGACATATTCAGTTTCACATATTTGGTGTCTTTGAAAACTAAAATGTTAAATGAATTTATGTCGGTTTGCCCGAACAACATGAGTTTAAGGATCCAGCAAAAATGTCAATTTTAGACATTAAGATCGCTTTATAGTGCACATTATGGCAACCTTTTAAAGCCAGTATGAGTAAGGACACTGAAAACACCATGGAGGGAGCAGTAGAAGTATTATTAATTATTATTTATATGCCGGATTTAGCAGAACTAACTAATGTGTATAAATCCATCAGGCTGGTTGTATGAGGTGTCAGTGTTTGATGATGAGTAGGGCAGCGATAAACTGAGTGATTTCTGAATGGAGTTTGGTGTGGACGGAATGTGCTGGAGTTAAAATATTAACAGAACCGTCGGTCGACGGTCAGTTTGGCAGTTTTACTCAGTGGAGCTGACAGGTGGGAGGCGTCTAACGTGGATGTGTGTGCTGACCTGCGGCTGATGCTGCGCTGTCGCCCCAGGGTGGGGTTTGGTGTCTTGGGGAGGGGGATGGGCTCCCTCAGCGCCCCCCGCAGGTGGCCCCGCCTCTCCTGGATCACCTGACGAATGCTGCGGACCCATTCCTGCTTCAGCTCCAACGATGACGCCTGTGGAGTGAGAGGACGACGGCCAACAAACATTAGAATATTGTTACACAACTGCACGATCAATATATAATATTTCATCAGATAGAAGTGAATGGGCGCTATCCCGCTGGAGCGCACACACCTTCAGGACCGTCTTGTTGTCGGACGTGGGCGTTCGTCCAACCCACAGAGCAAACTTACAGGGATCCCCCTCTATGTGCTCTGTCACACCAAGCTCTGAGGTCTGAGAGAGTGACATGAAGTAAGAGTGAGACCGCAGCAGGTAAATCAGATGTTCATTTTTATACTGTTTTGTGCGTTGGTTTAACCTGATTGTGAGGACATTTCACCAGTTAACACACCAGCTTATGTGTACTTTTTTGCTGTAGGACAAAGGAAGCAGTGCGTCCCCATAAACCATGATCACACTGGTTTGGAGATATTTACTGCCTTTGAATTGTTTTTTCGATTTAGGAAGTGAAGTACACGGTGTGCTTAGTATTCACATAGTTTATATAATAAGAACACTGCCTCGTTCTCTCATAGCTATGACAAAATTTCCACTTCAATACTTATAATAAAACAGAGGGTCATTCATCTGGACTCTCCTGTATAGAAGATAAACATCTGAATACAGCTAAATTTCCCCATAAATCACAAAAAAAACATATATGTGTTTGATATTAATATTATTTAAAGACTCTAAAATGTAAAGACTTCAGTTCAGTTTTGAAATGGTTCAAATCATGTAAAGTTTATGACAAATTACAACCTGAAAGTATCCAAAAGTTGTTAAAAATTAAAGGAAACAAATATGGCTTGAGAATAACGTGCATAAGTACTAAAGTAAAAAAAATATCATATTTCAGTTAAAGGGGTGAATTTACGAAGTCGTTGTAGAGAGGAACTGAAAATGTAGAGCATGTTTTGCAAGGTAAATATAAAATATATAAATATTAAAATCTAATATATTTTTATTATGGTATTGGACACCTTTTCAATCTGTTGAAAATCTTTTGCCTTATTGTTTATGTAATTTTTTTTGGTCTGAAATTAATTTCAATTTGAAATTTCACTTTAAATGTATTGAAATTTGTGTGTGTGTGTGTGTGTGTGTGTGTGTGTGTGTTACCCTCAGTCTGCTCTTGTAGAGGTATTTGGTTCGTCCGGACGAATCTTTGATCTCCTTGCTGAAGATGAGTGACAGCTCGAACAGGAAGAGGTGTCGGTCCCGCCCCTTCCTGATCAGAGACTTCGGCTCCCAAACCAGGAAGGAGTCCTGCAGGAGGAGCTCGCCCTGCACCTCCAGACCCTCCTCCAGACCTGACAGGGACATCACAGCAAGGTCAGTCTTAATGTCACCTCTTATCATCGGTAGGAGAGTCGTGTCCTCAGGAAATATCCTTACATATGTCAGGTTTTAACTTTTAGTGCATTTTAAGCTTAAAGAAATTCTGAAAGTTTCGTTCTGTAGTACAAATGCTCTCAGCAACGAAAATAAGACAATGGAAGCTTCATACTCTAGCTCCATCACAGTAAAAGTCATCCAGCTGTTTCACAGTAAAAGCCCTGTATATATTTCAAAGTAAAAGCCCTTCAGCGGCTTCACAGTAAAAAAAAATCCAGCTGTTTCACAATAAAAGCCCTGTAGCTATTTCAAAGTAAAAGCCCTTCAGCGGCTTCACAGTAAAAGTAATCCAGCTGTTTCACAGTAAAAGCCCTGTAGATATTTCAAAATAAAAGCCCTTCAGCGGCTTCACAGTAAAAGAAATCCAGCTGTTTCACAATAAAAGCCCTGTAGCTATTTCAAAGTAAAAGCCCTTCAGCGGCTTCACAGTAAAAGTAATCCAGCTGTTTCACAGTAAAAGCCCTGTAGATATTTCAAAATAAAAGCCCTTCAGTGGCTTCACAGTAAAAGTCATACAGCTGTTTCACAGTAAAAGCCCTGTAGATATTTCAAAGTAAAAGCCCTTCAGCGGCTTCACGGTAAAAGAAATCCAGCTGTTTCACAGTAAAAGCCCTGTAGGTATTTCAAAGTAAAAGCCCTTCAGCGGCTTCACAGTAAAAGAAATCCAGCTGTTTCACAGTAAAAGCCCTGTAGCTATTTCAAAGTAAAAGCCCTTCAGCGGCTTCACAGTAAAAGTAATCCAGCTGTTTCACAGTAAAAGCCCTGTAGATATTTCAAAATAAAAGCCCTTCAGTGGCTTCACAGTAAAAGTCATACAGCTGTTTCACAGTAAAAGCCCTGTAGATATTTCAAAGTAAAAGCCCTTCAGCGGCTTCACAGTAAAAGTAATCCAGCTGTTTCACAGTAAAAGCCCTGTAGATATTTCAAAATAAAAGCCCTTCAGTGGCTTCACAGTAAAAGAAATCCAGCTGTTTCACAATAAAAGCCCTGTAGCTATTTCAAAGTAAAAGCCCTTCAGCGGCTTCACAGTAAAAGTAATCCAGCTGTTTCACAGTAAAAGCCCTGTAGCTATTTCAAAGTAAAAGCCCTTCAGCGGCTTCACAGTAAAAGTAATCCAGCTGTTTCACAGTAAAAGCCCTGTAGATATTTCAAAATAAAAGCCCTTCAGTGGCTTCACAGTAAAAGTAATCCAGCTGTTTCACAGTAAAAGCCCTGTAGATATTTCAAAGTAAAAGCCATGCAGCTGTTTCACAGTAAGACCTGCAGCTACTTCAAACTAAAAGAGCTACAGCTACTTCACTGTAAAATACATACAGATGCCTCACAGTAAAAGCCCTTCAGCGGCTTCACAGTTAAAACCCTCAAACTGCTTTTCAGTAAGAGCACTGTCCTGACTTCATGGTATGAAAAATAATCTGGGCGTATTACCTTCCAGCATGCTAACGTGCATAGCATCGTTTGCTCTCTTTGGGACGCTCAGCATCACATCCAGGCCTTCTTTTATCTCGCCTTTCCCCTCCTCGCAGCACGCTAGCAACTCCTGCAAACACGCAAGCACAAAACCTTCTTGAGAAAAAACAGCAAATTCTGTATATTTGACACCTTGGTTGTTTTAACAAATTAACACTAAAACTGCTACGAGATACTCACATATAATTCATTTTTCACAATTACAGTATATTGGATAATTTCACGTTAAAAAGGAAAAGGCCCAGAGGAAATATTCTAATACAGTTATATAATACATGTCCTTATAAAAACATTAAATGCTATACACTATACTACACTTTGCATGTTTACGTTTTTTTATGGTTTATTTTAGTATTATCCACATCATAAAGACAAAAGCAATTGCATAATTACAAAATATTTTAGATGAAAAGACAGCAAGCAAGAGAAGGAAAACGTTAAATTAAAGAATGGATAAATACATTTATAGTAAATACATAAACACATACTTATATCTCTTTTTTCTGTAAACAAAGGTTACTCTCTTAGTTTATTTTTTCCATATGCTGAATTTTTCCCAGCATTTCCCTTCATTCTGACAGTTGATGATGCACTTTCTGCAGCTACTTGTTAGTAAGTAAATTACAAACTCTTAATATTCCTAACGAATCTCATTTTCATCTTTTCTGTCCATTTCTCTCGGCACATAATAATGATTAATGCAGAACAAAAATGGAATGATGTGCTAATTTTTTTGTGTAGTATTCATTGGTAAAACATAATATTACACATGAAACAGCAAACTTTGATACTTTTAAAAGGTTGAGAAACAGCTGAAAATGTTACCTTGAACAGATAAAAATAAGACAACATAAAAAATGCAGCTGAAGAGTCTGAGGGGAAGTTTTCAGACTAACATAAAATGTGTTTCATTTATTATTCTCGGCACACAGACTGGATCCTTTGCGCTGCATATAAACTGTTTTAGATTTAAAGCTGCACTCGGTGAAATCCTCAGAGGTGTTGTGTTTTCCAAACAGCCAGAAGGAACAAACCTTCAGTTTTCTGACACAAGTCGGTTCAGCTTTACTCATTTAAACAAATGCTGTTCTGAGCTCTTATGCTGTGGGAGAAACTTTGTTATGAATGTGGCTGAAGGATGAAAGCTTGTAAAATTACGTAGCATTACCTTGAGCAACAGCTGGTATTTGGTGATCCTCTGAACTGGTTTGATGAGAGCTGAGGAGATGGAGTTGGCTAGACCATGTCTCCTCTGGACCTCCTGCACACAAACAAAAGGGAAATTACTAACCAATTATAAACCAAACTGAAGCCCTTCCACCCTTATAAACCAAACCTTTTGCAAACCTTTTTTAATACAAAACGACGACTACTTGCGACCTGCACCTACTGAACTGAACAACTCAAGTGTGAGTAGTTAAATTGATTGAATGATTTTCCGTTATTAGGCCCGAAGTGTTAAAACTATGCAGTATTTCACAAGAAAAAGATTAGAGAAAAGCCTGAAAAACATAAGTGTATGTAGCAGAATTAATTCATTTCCTACCCCAGTAATCCTCTCACAGCCTCCTGATACATCTCGTGACCTGTTTGAGCTCCCCAGGCTGGGAACCACAGACTAGACAACGACGAAAGGTAATGCTTTACTTTGCAGATCCCCTAATGTCTGAATTATTTCTTGGAACATTTTCTGGAAAGAGCTTCGTAATTTGGTGCTAATTATAGAGAAAACGGTGGCAGTGCTCTGAGACAGTACACACTCTTTTACAGAGATCCATATAAACTCAAAAATGTGCAACTACCCACTAAGACAAATGGGGCTTCTTGCATGTTCAGCTGACTTGCTGTGCACTGACTAAATTACTTTTTAGGTCAATGGTTTCCAACCAGTCTAGCCTCAGGGTCCGAATATCCCTTTCAAGTCGCTGTCACACACATAGACCAACGCAACACCCATTCAGCTTTATTTCCATCCATCCATTCCCTTTGTCAGTGGATACAAACCCAAAACCTTCTTGCTGCGAGGGGACAGAGCTACCCACCGAGCCACCCCTCAATTTTAATATTAAAAAAAAAAAGAAATAAGTGCAACTGGAGCTTAAACTCAATGAAAGAAGAAGCAAGAGTTAGCATTTAGGCTCTGTAATAGGCTCCAACGCAGCCAACATCCATACCCTATTTGTACGGAGTACGAAGATGTCCTGGGTGTGGACTATTATAGCACATACTGCAGTATATCTTGCAGTACCCGTTGTGGAATGATGTCCTGGACGTTTCTTTCTGTAGTACATGTATTGCAGTATATTTTTCAGTTCCTGTTCAGGAACTCGTAGATGTCCTGACTCACAGGAAACAGTACTTCAAAATAAAAGTGTTGTTTTGGAAATTCACTACACTACACAAGTAAAGTTGTTTTCTTGACAAAGTCGACCCACATGCGGTCACCAGTTGGAAACCACCGCTGTATGTTACACTAACAATTAAATGGAAATGCACCAATTGTAGATTTTTAGTACCAAATGACATTATCTTCCTAAGAAATTACAGCTACATATCTGTAATATCTTTTCGAGGAATTTTTAAAGAAAACTACAGGACACGTAAAAAATAAAGTGTCACTGAACTAAATTATTAGTTATCATTAAGTTATTAAGATCCCAGACAGATAATGTTAAACAAAGTTAAGTGGGTCTGACCTCGAAGAATCCCACGCCGTGCTGCTGGATCAGTAAACTGGAGTCTGGTTTGTTCCTGCAGTACGTCACGTACATGTGGAACTTATCAGCCTGAGACAGAGACAGGAAGCTTTATTTAGAGTATTTTCATCTGTAATTTACATTATTGATTTAAAAGATTTAACCAAACTGGTTACCCAGGTAACAAAGCAGTGTCCAACATCCTCTGGAAGCTGTTCGTAGTTCTCTAGCTCCTTCAGGAAAATACTGCAAATACAGAGTACTGCGTTACTACACACAGAATACTGTACAGTGTCATAGTGGAAATAAATACACTGTATGTACCATAGCTTTGGAGTACTGTAGTACGTTTTCCAACATATGGGTATGCTATTTACTTGTGTAGTACTGTAGAACTTACTGTAGTACTACAGTACATGTTGTAGTTATACATAGTATTGCAGTGGTGTAATATATCCAGCAGATGTCCTGAATGTGTACTACTGTAGTACATGTATTGTAGTATCACAGTATATTTTGCAGTACTTGTGGAACTCGTAGATATCTTGGATGGTTCCTACTGTAGTACATGTTTTGTAGTATCACAGTATATTTTGCAGTACCTGTTATGGAACTCGTAGATGTCCTGGATGTTTCCGAACACGATGTCGTCCTTGTTGGTGAGACCAGACGGGACGTCCTCTGAGCCGCTCGTCATCTCCCACAGGTACGTCTGCACCAGTAAAAAGTATTACTCTTGCGAAATACTATCCACTATGCTGTAGTATTACTGCCTCAGCTCCAGACTTGCATAGTACATTATCATGAAGTATTGCATTACATAAACCTGTTTTGAAATACAAAGTACTATGTGGTATTTTAGAATCTAAAAGGACTTTGCGGTGTTGTGTATGTGTATTCTACAGTACTGTGGAGTAAATAGTACCACAGTATTGTGGTGTTAGGCGAGTACCTCAATACACTCCTGCAGATCTCTGACATAGACTCTCTCTGTTTGAAGGAGCTCAGCCATGATGTACCTGAGAACACAACCACACGTTACCAAAGCATGTACAATGTTACTACTATCACTAATATTAGTACTAATACTACTCACTCTTTCTTTCGGGCGGAGCGTCTCTTCTCGTCGCTGACCTGATGACTGGGGTCGGACAGGTTGACCTCGGGGTCAGAGTCAGACAGACTGTTGGGGATCAGCTCCAGCTCCATGTCCTTATTGTCCTGACAGGGACACCATACAGCACACTCATAAAAAGTGATTCTACAAACAAATCATTTCCAAATTTAAACACATTTTTGGTGTGAAAGTGTTTTTACTACTCTGGACACTTACCTGCGAGCACCCTCCCAGCGCCGTCTCCAGCAGGTGGCGGTACTGTCCCACCCTGACAGTGAAGTCGCGGTAACGTTTATCCACCGTAGCAACACAGCGACGAAGCTCAGTGCGGTGGGCGTGGCCTTTAGCCAGCATGCTCTCAGCCAGTTGGATCAGCAAGTGAACCTTTTCCTGGGTGTGCTGAGAGACAGAGAGACAGGTAAGTGTGTGGTATTAGTGAATATATACGCCTGTCTGTGTGTGTGTGTTCTCACCTTGGCGGACACACAAAACTCTCTGTGTTGGTTCAGCAGTTCTTGCGTCTCAGACACCGTTGCCCCCGGCGATGTGTGCGTGGCCAGGTAGTGGTCACCTGACTGCTGCAGCCAATCCAGAGCCTGAAACCAAAAGACTCGTTAAGACTTTTACTTGTAACAGAGCACTGTAATAATAAAAAGACTGCAGTTTTTTTTGTCCACCTGCTGGGTGTGGCTCTGAAACATCAGGTACTGCTGGCACTGATCCAGTCTACGTTTCTTCAAAGTCCAGAAATGAAGAACTCTGTTTTCCCTCTGGAGCAATTCACTGAGGATACCTGCACACACACATACACCTGGATCAGTAAAATTAACACTGTACTGTTCACATATATAAACCAATTAACTGTGGAGTTCCTCAGGGCTCTATACTGGCTCCACTGTACGTCTCTATTTACACCAAACATACACTAATCATTACTTGTGTATTTCTGTGTGTGCATATGTCCGTTCACCTTTGACCTGTTGCTCCGGTACCCTGGAGTGCCCGGTGACCTCGGTGACACCCGTTACCCCGGAGACGGTGACGCTGTGGCCCGAGATGTTCGCCATGGTGACACTGTTGCGGTGGATGTACTTGAGGAAAACTTCAGCGTTCCGTCTGGCCAGAGTGCAGGCCTGTCGCCATGGAAACAAGACTGTTAGGGACCCTATCATATTACACCGACATGTTGACTTTTATGAAATGCACTTCAGGTTATTATATATACAATTCAGGACGTTCAAGAACATCAAAGAATATTAGGGACTACTAAATACAGTCGAACAAAATTAATTTTCCAAGATTATTAAGCAAGATAATTCAAGATTATTAAACATTTCTAATGGTATTTGACATTATTCAGCTAGCTAGCGTTAGTTAATTAACGTTAGCCGTTAACTCCTTGAGTTGGTTGAAAACTGTCTCCGGCTGACTCGATTTAAAACAAGAACCCTGTAAAAGGTTCTTAAATATGCATCTGATGGTTACATACATTATATCACGCTAACTGACTGAGGCTCAAGCTAAGTCCCGGTAAAAGATCATTGTCCTCACCAGGTGATGATCCATGTAGAAAAAAATGGAAATAAAGGACCCGCATTGTTCTTGTATTGTAGGGGAGATATTTATCTCTAGTGTTATAGTACAATACTATAAAGAAAAACGTAAGATCAGACTGATCTGTCATAACCTTGTTTGGATGTTAATTATAGAGAAACATACTTGGACAAGACAGAGGTTAGATTTATGCTTTATTGATCGTATTTTCAGACAATAGGTTTTCACAGAATGAAGACTAATCGATGAGCTTAACGAACGTAACACTAATGTCTGGAGTTGCTGGAGTGTAAACTTCCCTTAATCCAATAAAGACAAGGACAGGGCTGCTAACGTTAGCCTAAACCTTGATATCGTAGCATCCAGGACCAGCTCCCACACAGTGGGTGTTCCAGTCCTAAACATGGCTTTTTCTAACATCACCTGCAACCCTACAAACTAAATTAATTTCCTTAATAATAGGGTAACTATTGGCCCTGGAAGTAACCCTCGGTTGCAACTGTAGCTTGTAAGCTAGTTAGCTAGGCATGCTAATGTTTGCAGCTTACAATAGAGCAGACAAACATACTGTTCAATCAATTCCTTTCACTTTTGCTCTTGTGTTTTTGGTTTTATAAAAGGCTAAAAAAGACACCACCTTGCACAATGTACACTGACAAACCTGCCATGCCTAGTTATGAATGCTAAGCTACGATTGGACGAGGAGGAGGTTTAAGACTTTCCGATGCTTTTCCAGCTCTCCTCACCTTCAGGAACGCCTCCTTCTGCTCCATGTGTTTGTTGATGAGCGGCATGAGTTGTTCCGGCTGTCTCTCTCCACCCCCACACCAGTCCTCCTCCCTGCGGTACTCCTGCTCCAGACTCTCCAGCACCCCACACACCTGGAGAGACAGGCAGACAGGTAGGTAGAGAGACAAACAGACGGACAGACAGGTAGTAAAGTAGGACCGATAGACAAATAGACAATAGTACCTGTTGGGATGTCCTGTAGAAGGCTGCAGAGGCGTTGACCAGCTTCAGTCTGTCTTCAATCCTCAGCATCAGAGTCTGCCAGTGCAGCGCCACCGTCTGGGCACAAGACCTCACTGCATCTGGATCATAGTGACCTGACCTGAAGGAGGGAAAGTCAGAGTCCGAGGTGTTACTTTTAATCAGAACTCTGGAGGAAACTAGTATTATTATCTGATAGTCAGCCATTAACTGAGAATACTGAGCTACTATTAGTATTGTATTTGTTTTCTTTCTCAGAGTGAGATGTTACAATCAGTCTCATGTCTGTGTGTTAAGTACAGAGCTGGAGTCAGGACGTGGTTAGCCTAGCTTAGCATAAAGACTAGAAGCAAGGGGAAACAGCTAGCCCCTGTCTGTCCAAAGTTAAAAAACATCAAAAACCTCTAAAGCTTGTTTATTTAATCTGGACACAAACAGAAATATCAAAACCATAGTTTTTGGTTTTAAGGGGAGTTACATGCTGATTCATTTCTAGAATTACTGAATATAAATCAAACATAGGCATACCTACAATTAAAAAACGATTGTCAGGAAAGTTTAATATATCATTTGGCCTCCTACAACTGTTTTTTTTTTTTTTACAAATCACTAAAATCTTTCCTCGCAAAGACATTCATTACGTTTTAATAGTTCAATCTGCTTCAGTAGATCACGAATTTGAAACTAGCTAGTAGAACGTAGGAAGGACTTTATACACAAACTTAGAGAGGGTTTTACAAAGACCAGGTGCAACCAAATAGGTAGTGAGGTACTGGTTACTAACTTGTCATTTGCAGTTGCCTAGCATTATAGATCAGCACAGTACAGACAATGACTAACCGGACCAGCAGCTCTGCTCTCTGTTGCAGAGCCAGAGCCACCTGATGAGTCCTCTGCAGGGAGTCAGAATGGAGCAGAGCCTGGAAAGACAGAAAGTGAAAGACAAGGTATGTCCACTTCATTTCCACTGATCCAGCAGGAGGATTTGTGTGTGTAAATTCCTCATCAGTGTCCCGTTGCCATGATAACCTCTACATCTGTCTGCTGTGATGGACAGCAGACACATTATCCTCCCCCTCTGCAGGAGGGCAGGGTCATTGATTCATTGTCTTCATCTTCCTATTTGTAAACGAGATCTCAGTTGAATATCCCAAAATGCACTTTATGTAAAATGTGTTAGTGTGTGTGTGTGCAGTAACCTCTATGGCCTGCTGGAGGCGCTCGTGCTCCCTCTGCAGCTGCTCAGCTTCAGACAGACAGCTGGAGTTCAACATGCAGGACGACAGCATGACCTCCCCCTCTGAGATCCAACCCAGCACCTGAGACACAGACGGAGAGACAGACAGGTGGAGATGATCCGCTGCCTGGATGTCACCTGGACCTGCAGGTGTGTGTGAGTGTTTGTTACCTGTTTGACCTGGCTCTGCAGGTGTCTCAGCTGCAGGTTCTGCTCCAGGTGTGTGTGCGTGTGATCTGCAATCTGCTGCATCTCCTTCTGTTTGTCCTGAAGGAGGCGCTGCATCTCCTCCACCTGAGAGGAGAGACCTCCCTCCACCTCCGACAGCTCGATACCTGACACACACACACACACACACACACACAAGATTTTAGACCTTCAGAGTGAGGACAATTTGGCTGTTAAGGTTCTCACATGTATAGTAATACAACTGTGTATATGTGTGTTGTAATCTCCATTCATGTGTGTATGTGTGCATGGATGCGTGCGTGTGTGTGTGTGTCTCCATGGCAAATTCAATATGCTGGTTTCCATGGGGACCAGCTGTGTGCTTCAGAGAGCAGTTTCCATGGCAACCCCATCCCCTTTTCCCCTCCCCCATTATCCTCTCTGCCCCCTTTCCCCTAATATCATGCGTGTGTTACTGAACTGGTCAGACTGCCATGCTGGAGCATGAAATGTGCTGACTGATTTCTATTCTATTCTATTTTCACAGTAGAGGAGGAAAAATAATCAATATGAAAACCTGTTCTGAATTGTGAACTGTTCTGCATTCTGCCAGTTTATGGTTGTTTCACACCATCAATGACCCCTGGAATGCACATAAAAGACTCCTGGAGCCTCCTCAAGGACCATTGGAGCTCCCTGAGGGATCTCTATAACCTCCTCTGGAATCCCCCCAGGGAGCACTAGAAACCATTAGAAGACCCCTGGAACCCATGAAAAGACTAGAAATCCCTCAAGGTCCCTGGAATCCTCTTAGTGACTCATAGAATTCCCTTAGGGACCAGTGGAACCCCTTCAAGGACCATTGGGACCTCCTAGGGACTTCCAGGATCCCCTCATTGACCATTGGAGCACTGTCAAGGGTCTGTGAAACTCCCTCAAGGTCCACTGAAAGCTCTTCAAGAACTAGAATCTCCTCAAGAACCTTTGGAAACCCTTAAGAAATTTTATAACCCACCTAAGGTCTCCTGGAACGCACTGAAAGACACACTAAAGTCCCTCAAGGTCCCTAAAATCCTGTCACTTACTTCTGGATATTCCTTAGGGGTCAGTGAAACCCTCTCAAGGATCACTGGAACCCCTTCAGGAACTATTGGAAGCTCGAAAGGACTTCTAGAACTCCCTCAAGGACCACTGAAGCACTATCAAGAATCTCTTGCATCCTCTTGAGAATTTCTGGAACCCCCTTAGGAAGCACTAGAAACCACCCAAGAACCACCGAAAACCTCTTAGGAAGCATTAGAAACCACCCAGAAACCCACAAAAGACTCCTGGAAGTCTTTCAAGGTCACTAGAGCCCTGTCAATGACTCATGGGAATCTCTTAGGGACTACTCGAACCCCTTCAAGGACTATTTAACCCCTGGAAGCCCTTCAGGTACCACATGAACCCTCTGCTGAATCTCGACCTTTTCCATTACCTCTACCTAAACTGTCCAGGAACCATTTCAATGATCACTACAACCCCTTAGTGAAGTTCAAGAAACCCCTGAAGGACCACCACAGCTCTGTCAATCATCATTGGAACTCCCTAAGGTCACCCGTTAAGAAACTCACTAGGAAGAACTAGAGACAACTCTGAAACCCCCAGTAGAAACCACTCAAGGACCCCTGGCACCCACTAAAACTCTCATGAAAGCCCCCCAATGACTCATATAGTCCCTATCTCATTTCTTGTGGTGTACCCCAAGCTTCTATCCTAGTTCCCTTTATTTTCTGTCTATATAAGCTGCTATTAGGTTCTAACATTCAAAAACAAGGTGTATATTGCATGCAGATGACACCCAGCTCTACGTTTCTGTTCATCTGATGACCTCAGCCCTGTTGACAACCTTGTTAATTGCATTTCAGATCAGCAAATGCAAAGTCTGTGAAAGTAATTAAATTACTAATCAGTATCAGCACTAAGCATACAGTAGTAGTAATAGTAGCATTAAACATAGTATTAATAGAGGTACAGTACAATTGCAGCACTAACAGCAACAGTGTGACTCTTACCCGACGCCTGGACCTCAGTGATGTACTGCTGAAGGTCGTGACTTTGTTGGATGACCTCATAGATCATATTGTTCATTGCCAGCCTTCGCTCCATATGCCTGCAGATCAATCAATCAATCAGTCAAAGCCTACCAGGGCCTTTTTTTGATGAGTCATTTTTGTGTTGAGCCAGGATGACTTCACACTGGCCTGTTTACCTGTGGATGCGCTGCTGTGCTAGCGTTAGCACCTCAGGGCTAGCCTCCACTAACCGTGACTGGCCCAATGCTAGCTTGTCCTGGGCTAGCTTGTCGTGGTTTGCGTCGGCTAGCCGTGGCGATGCTAGCTTCTCTGCGGAGAAGTCCTGGGACTGTTTCTGGAGGTCCTGCTTCCAGGCATCCATTTCCCCGGTTACCTAAGAAACACACATACATACATAGGGAATCCAACCTTGACACAGTGGAGGGAGGTTCAAGAAATAATTTTGGGAGAAATGTATAATGTATTAATTATTAGTAAATGAAAAACATAAACAGTGTACCTCCAGCGTGCACTGGTGCAGAATGCGGAGCTGTAGGTAAACATCCAATCGGATCTTCCTCTGGTGGAAAAGTTCTTCCAACTGAACATGAGACTCCTCCAGCTGCTGCAGCACTGACTCCACATGGGCAACCGAGCTGCCCTGGGGCCTGAAACAAATGCACCTAAAATGGTTAAACAAACCTGAAAACAAACCCAACCATACAAACACATGGACTTAACAAACTAGAAAACGAACGCACCCACACAGATTATATAAAGTAGAAAACAAACACACCCACACAGATTATACAAACTACAAAATAAATGCACCTACACAGGTTATACAAAGCTGAAAACAAACTCCACACAGGCCTTTGAGCTTCCCTGTGGAGTGAAACAAACTCCCACACAATAAACACACCCGCACAGGTTATACAAATTAGGAAACTACTAAACTAGATAACAAACATACCCATACAGGCTTTACAAACTACAAAACAAATGCACCCAAACCAGAAACCAAACGCACCCACACATTCTAAACAAACCAGAAAACAACCGCACCCAAACTAGAAAAACAAATGCACCCAAACTAGAAAACAAATGCACCCAAACTAGAAAACAAATGCACCCAAACCAGAAAACAAACGCACCAACACAGAAAACATACACCAACATCAAGTGGGCCACAGAGCTGCCTTGAGGCATAAAAGAAACTTCCCGAGAGGTTTTGCAAATCTAAAACAAGCACACCCACAATAATTACAAACGCTAGCTCCACACTAGGCTGCCCTGATGAGTAAATCAAACGCACCCACACTCTCAGAGTGTACCTGAGTTGCAGGATGAGGTCTTCTCCTTCCCGTATGACACTCATCGCAGCTTCCTGTGGGTCAGGGTTAGAGTTAGGGTTAGTGTGAGGATTAGAGGTGAGGGGTCAGATGTCAGGGGGGTGTTAGGTTGTTATGACTGGGTTAGGTGTAGAGGTCAAAGGTCAAAGGTCAGCAGGTACCTGTGTGTTGGCCTGCTGCTGCTGCTGCTGGCTGATGAGAGCCTGCAGAGCCTCAACGGTGTCCGGACAAACACAGAGATCTGTGGAGAGCTGCTTCTGGAGGCCCTCCATCCATACTGAGAGCTGAGGAGGAGGAGAGGAGGAGGAGGAGAGGAAGAGGAGGAGGAGAGGAGGAGGAGGAGGAGAGGAAGAGGAGGAGAGGAAGAGGAGGAGGAGGAGGAGAGGAAAGAAGGGGGTAGGAGGAAAAGAGACAAGGAGAAGGGAAGGAAGAGAGGAGGGGTAAGAGGAAGTAGAAAGGAGGAGGAGGAGGAGTAAGAGAGGAAGAAAGGAAGAGGGGAGGAGATAAGGAGGCAGAGGAGGAGAGAAGAAGAGAGGAGGATAAATATGCAGAGAACGAAAAGAGGAGAAGAAGAGAGACGGGGGAGAGAAAGTTGGGAAGAGGAGGAGAAGGAGGAAGAAACATTCATTAACTCCCAGTAACAAACATGTAACAGCAAAATACTGCAGATATCACAGGATATAACAGTATATCATCGTATATTATTATTATTATAGTATTTATATATGTGTGTGTGTGTGTGTGTGTGTGTGTGTTACCTCCTTGGTGTGTGTGTGTGTGTGTGTGTGTGTGTGTGTGTGTGTGTTACCTCCTTGGTGTGTGTGTAGAAAGACACAGCGAGGTCCAGCAGCAGCTTCCTCTGTTCAACTCGCTGGATGAACGCCTGCAAACACACAACATAATGATAATCATACAACACTGTACCACATTAACAACACATCACCTGCTTCTCTCTCAATCTGAGGTGGTTCATTAGTGTTTTTAAAAGCCTCCAAGAAAGAAATATTTTAAAGCACAAACCTGTTTTTTAAACTGCTGCTACTCCAAAAGATTTTGGACAGATGTTTGTTAAATCTGCTCACAGTAAATTCTTCCTCAGTTCTTTATTTTCTACCAATTTAATGCACAGTTCAATAGTCAACACTTCCTGTAGCTGCTTTTCAGAATAAAAGTCCTCCAGCAAGCAGACTTTTGTATGTGTTTTTTAAACTGATCGGCCATTTTGAACGCATAACAAAAGTACAAACATGTCTTCATTGATTCATTTGTTCCCCGCTCTCCGTCAGAGTTACCTGCATGCGGAGCTCCAGGTCTCTGGCTGCCTGGTAGATCTCCTCCTCCTCACACTCTCCAGACTGGGCCAGCTGATCTGCTGCTTCCAGAAGCTTCTCTGCATTAGTGTAAGTGTTCTGACACACACACACACACACACGCACACACACACACACACACACACACACACACACACACAGTGCTGTTAGTACTTTCATCAGGATTGTCTGTCACGATGAACAATCCTCCTTTCGAGATTAATTCCTCACAAAGTGCAGACCAGCTGCATATATTACATATATACAAATTACACATATATATATATATATACTCCATATATTACAATACAGTAACGCCTTCTTTTATTTAGTTTTTTACCTTTCTCAATCTAATATTTGAATTTACATCGATCTTTTTCTCTTTTACTTACTTTACTTTGATGTTTAGCAGGGTATTGATTAGTTAACAAGCGTTTTATGTTGTGAGAAATGTGTGGCTGTGCCTTGTTGCCTGTTTTATGCTGAAAATAACATAATGTAAAAGTAGTTGTCAAGTTTAAGTGATGCATCGGTGTGTGTGTGTGTGTGTGTGTGTCGTTAGCCCTGTGCTAACATAAACTCTTGGCTAAGAAAGTCCAGGATTAGCTAAACCTAAGTTTTAAACAGTGAATCACAGGTTAAAATGTAAAATATCTATGCAGAAGAAGATCTGATTGGACAAATGTATGTTGTTTTTGTTTTAGCAGCATTGATCCTAACCCGGATTAGTCAGTGGGGTTTAGTTAGTCCAGGTCTAAGTGTAGTTTATGTGTTACCTGTGCGACCTGCTGGAAGTCGTCGTGGCGTTTCTGCAGCGCTCGCGCTCGGTGCAGCGACTTCCCCACGCCGCTGTGTTTGTTCAGGAAAACCTCACCATGCTGCTCCACCCAGTCCAACACCTGAGAGACAGACAGGTGGAGAGAGAGGCAGGGGGCGGGAGACAGACAGGTGTTTTTGTTTAAGCATGAGAGAATCTGAAACTCTAACGTAACAAGTCAAATGTATGTCTTAATAATGAATAAGTCAGTAAGTAAGCATTTTCTGAATCTGAATCTTGATGTTAATATTAAACTGGATAAGAATCTGGACCGAAATGCTGATGTGAATCTCAGTCTGGATCTGGATCTGGATCTGGAGTTGTCGTACCTGTCTAACATCCTGTTGAAACACACACAGCTGCAGGCGCTGGTGGAGGCGGAGTTTACGATGCTGCCACGCCCCCTCCACCTCATGGTGACCCTGCAAAAAAGAAAAAACTACACATCAGTCCACCTGTCTGTCTGCCTGTCTGTTGGTCAGCGACCTATGCTGCTCTAATGATGGATGTGAGACGTGTTGAAGTGAGTCTTACCTGCATGACCTGGTGCAGAACTCCCATGATGCCGTGCGTGGCAGCAGTGAGGTCTGGTTTGGTCGCTGAGTCGTCGGAGTCAGTCGCCGGGCAACGCTGGAGGACGTCCAATAAGGCTTTACCACTCTCACTGACCTGCAGACAGACAGGTGTTCAAACAGACAGGTATGTGGACAGACAGACAGACAGGTGTTCAGACGGACAGACAGGTATGTGGACAGACAGACAGGTGTTCAGACGGACAGACAGGTGTTCAGGCAGACAGACAGGTGTTCAAACAGACAGGTATGAGGACAGACAGACAGGTGTTCAGACGGACAGACAGGTGTTCAGGCAGACAGACAGGTGTTCAGACAGACAGGTATGTGGACAGACAGACAGGTGTTCAGGCAGACAGACAGGTGTTCAGACAGACAGGCATGTGGATAGAGAGTCAAGTGTTCAGGCAGACAGACAGGTGTTCAGGCAGACAGGTGTTCAGACAGACAGGTATGTGGATAGAGAGTCAAGTGTTCAGGCAGACAGACAGGTGTTCAGGCAGACAGGTATGTGGATAGAGAGTCAAGTGTTCAGGCAGACAGACAGGTGTTCAGGCAGACAGGTATGTGGACAGACAGGTATGTAGATAGAGAGTCAAGTGTTCAGGCAGACAGACAGGTGTTCAGGCAGACAGGTGTTCAGACAGACAGGTATGTGGATAGAGAGTCAAGTGTTCAGGCAGACAGACAGGTGTTCAGGCAGACAGGTGTTCAGACAGACAGGTATGTGGATAGAGAGTCAAGTGTTCAGGCAGACAGACAGGTGTTCAGACGGACAGACAGGTGTTCAAACAGACAGGTATGTGGACAGACAGACAGGTGTTCAAACAGACAGGTATGTGGACAGACAGGTGTTCAGACAGACAGGTGTTCAGACAGACAGGTATGTGGACAGACAGACAGGTGTTCAGACAGACAGGCATGCAGATAGACAAGTATGCAGACAGACAGACAGGCACCTGTGTGTAGTTAGCAGAGATCTCCTCGTTCAGCTCCTGGTGTTTCTTCGTGGCAGCTTCCAGCTCTGCTGTCGCCGACGGCAACGGCCCTTCAGAGCACGCCTGAACCCAACCCTCCACTCTGAGCAGGAACTGGACCGACAGACAGACAGGTAGAGAGACAGACATCGAATCAGGTGGACACACAGACAGGTAGAAAGAACAAAACAGGTAAAATAGTAGACAGACAGGTAGACAAATGAAAATACATGTAGACAGGTAGATAGACAGGTAGAAGGGCTGGTTGACAGTTAGGCAGTGGGTAGACAAGTAGATAGAGAGGAAGACAGGCAGGTAGAGAGACAGATGGACAGGTATTGTAGATAGACAGGTACAAAAGTTGGTGGCGAGACAGGTAGACAGATTAAAATGCATGTAGACAAGTAAACAGGTAGACAACAGACAGGTAGATCTTGTGAGACAGATAAAAGACAGGTAGACATGCAGGTGTGCAGGTATATACTGCAGGTGTGTTGATCACTGACTGTAAATAGTTGTACTAATCACCTGCTCTGCCCCCTGGTGGAAGCCGGTTGCCATGGCGAGCGTGTTGCTGCGCTCCTCCAGCGTCGCCGTCAGGGACTTCCAGTCTTCTTGTAACCGTGACGACACAGTGGCGATTCGCTCCGCCCCGTAGTGACCGGCCTCTGCCAGCCTCGCCGCCACGGTAACCACGCTGTCCACGTTCACGCTGCCGTTCTGCGCCGAGACACACACAGACACGTTGTTAAGGACAACGTGTTACACCAAACAACACACATACACAGACTGACACACGCAGACTGACCATGCAGTTGGCGGTGAAGTGCTGGTGTTGTGTCTGGAGGTCGAGGGCGTGCTGGTGGTTCTGGCCGACCTCCACCAGACTCTGCATGAACAACTCTTTACTGTGAGCGATCCACTCCGACATCTGAGGCAGACAGAAAGCGTGAGACTAAAACCTGCCATCACACCTGCAGTTCAGTTCGGTCCATTTATAAAACGTAGAATCCAAACCAAAAATAATGTGTCACCAGGTTCTCCTAAACGTTTACACGCCCTCCTTGGTGTCTGTTCAGGTGTGTTTCCCCACATTTGCGACATGAAATTCATTCTTCTCGGGTTCATTTCACTAATGAAAACAACCTCACCTTGGTGGCGTCCTGCTCGAACAGGTGCAGCTGCAGCGCCTGGTCCAGGTGCAGCTTCCTGTCGCTCCAGCTCTGCAGCAGGTGACTGCGAGCCGCCTGCAGCCGGTCCAGCAGAGACGAAACCTTCGGTGCAACACTCTGGAAGTCTGCCCCGCCCGACAGCCAGCTGCCGTGGCTACAGCCGCCGCCGCCACCTTCGGTAGAGGCGTCGCCGTGGGAGGGGCCCAGGCGCATGCGCTGGAGCAAGCTCCGCCCCTCTCGCTCAAGGGCGTCAACCGGTGCCGTGGCAATGGTGTTACGGAGACGACCGTGTTCCTCGAGAAGTCTGGAAAATATGGAAATTACTCCATAAACAAAATATCTTTATAAAAGACCATGATTAATAGTTTCTAAGTACGAGTGTCTTCCTCACTTGCGGGCCTCGTCCACGTCCTGGGGCTCCGGTATGCGGTTCAGCCCGGCCTCCAGCTGCTCCAGCTGGGACAGCAGCTGCGAGGCGGCCCCCGAGAACTCCTCCAGACCCAGACGCAGCTCGGTCCACTCCACGTGGTCGTACTCCAACGAGCCCCCGAGGTCAGAGGTCAGCTGGGAGGGGTCAACGAGCCGGGACAGACCCTCCACCGACACCAGGCTGGTCTGAACAGAGAGACAAGTGGTTTAGTGACTCGTTGTATTCTATTGTACATCAACAAGTAAACAGGAAACTACAGCGCAACTTAAAACGATGATACCTGAACCAAATTAAAACAATAATCATAAAAAATTATCAATAAAATTTTTATTAAAAAGCAATAAAACTTCAGAGCAGAATAGTACTGCAACAGACGGAGTACTTCTACTGCGATAGAACTCAGTAGATATACTGCAGTAGCCAGTAGCAGCAGCAGTACCTCAGTTAGCAGCAGTAATAGTACTTCAGTTAGCAGCAGCAGTACCTCAGTTAGCAGCAGTACCTCAGTTAGCAGCAGTAATAGTACTTCAGTTAGCAGCAGCAGTACTTCAGTTAGCAGCAGTAATAGTACTTCAGTTAGCAGCAGAAATAGTACTTCAGTTAGCAGCAGCAGTACCTCAGTTAGCAGCAGTAATAGTACTTCCGTTAGCAGCAGCAGTACCTCAGTTAGCAGCAGTAATAGTGCTGCAGTTAGCAGCAGCAATAGTACTTCAGTTAGCAGCAGCAGTACCTCAGTTAGCAGCAGTAATAGTACTTCAGTTAGCAGCAGCAGTACCTCAGTTAGCAGCAGGAGTACCTCAGTTAGCAGCAGCAGTACCTCAGTTAGCAGCAGTAATAGTACTTCAGTTAGCAGCAGCAGTACCTCAGTTAGCAGCAGTAATAGTACTTCAGTTAGCAGCAGCAGTACTTCAGTTAGTAGCAATAGTAGTACTTTGTTTAGCAGCAGCAGTAGTATTATTTCAGTTAGCAGTCTTTTTAGAGCAACAGTAGTGTTTCAGTTGTCAGCTGTAGCACTCAAGTTACTACTTCAGTTAACAACAGTTGTAGTATTTTAGTTATCAGTAGTACCGGTTTATCACTTAGCATCAATCGTAGTTCAGTTAGCAGCAGTAGTAGCAATAATGTTCTTCTTCTGTTAGCAATAATAGTACTGAGGTTATCAGTAGTAGTAGTACTTTAGTTAGCAGTAGTAGTACTTTAGTTATCAGTAGCAGTACTACAGTAGTACCTCGTAGCTGAGCTTTGCGCTTCCCAGGTTGGTCTTGTGTTTCTGCCAGAAGGTGTCTGGTAGTACTTTATTTAGCAGTAGTAGTATTATAGTCATCAGTAGTAGTGCTTTTGTTAGCAGCAGTAGTACATAATTCATCAGTAGTAGTACTTTTGTTAGCGGCAGTAGTACATAATTCATCAGTAGTAGTACTTTTGTTAGCAGCAGTAGTACATAATTCATCAGTAGTAGTACTTTTGTTAGCGGCAGTAGTACATAATTCATCAGTAGTAGTACTTTTGTTAGCGGCAGTAGTACATAATTCATCAGTAGTAGTACTTTTGTTAGCAGCAGTAGTACATAATTCATCAGTAGTAGTACTTTTGTTAGCGCAGTAGTACATAATTCATCAGTAGTAGTACTTTTGTTAGCGCAGTAGTACATAATTCATCAGTAGTAGTACTTTTGTTAGCAGCAGTAGTACATAATTCATCAGTAGTAGTACTTTTGTTAGCGGCAGTAGTACATAATTCATCAGTAGTAGTACTTTTGTTAGCAGCAGTAGTACATAATTCATCAGTAGTAGTACTTTTGTTAGCGGCAGTAGTACTGCAGTAGTACCTCGAAGCTGAGCTTGGCGCTGCCCAGGTTGGTCTTGTGTTTCTGCCAGAAGGTGTCTGGTTTGATGAGCAGCGCTGTGTTGATGTTGGAGGAGAACGACTCCTGCAGCGTCCGTAGCACCGGCTTCACACTGTCCCACTTACTGCCGCGCATGTCCACCACCACCGTGAAGCCACGAGCACGCACGTCCTCACTGACAGACAGACAGGCAGGGAGTCAGTGCAACCCTGTCTCATTTACTTCTACACCTGGCTGCTGCTACTGTGTGAGTACAAAGACCTGACTGAGAGGGAGACAGGCAGAGAGACAGAGGGGTGGAGAGGGAGACAGGCCAAGCAAGAGACAGGTGGAGAGGCCAACGGGTGGAGAGGGAGACAGGCCAAGCAAGAGACAGGTGGAGAGGCCGACAGGTGGAGAGGCCGACAGGCCAAGGAAGAGACAGGTGGAGAGGCCGACGGGTGGAGAGGGAGACAGGCCAAGCAAGAGACAGGTGGAGAGGCCGACAGGTGGAGAGGAAGACAGGCCAAGGAAGAGACAGGTGGAGAGGCCGACGGGTGGAGAGGGAGACAGGCCAAGCAAGAGACAGGTGGAGAGGCCGACAGGTGGAGAGGGAGACAGGCCAAGCAAGAGACAGGTGGAGAGGGAGACAGGCCAAGGAAGAGACAGGTGGAGAGGCCGACAGGTGGAGAGGGAGACAGGCCAAGCAAGAGACAGGTGGAGAGGCCGACAGGTGGAGAGGGAGACAGGCCAAGCAAGAGACAGGTGGAGAGGGAGACAGGCCAAGGAAGAGACAGGTGGAGAGGGAGACAGGCCAAGGAAGAGACAGGTGGAGAGGCCGACAGGTGGAGAGGGAGACAGGCCAAGCAAGAGACAGGGGAGAGGCCGACGGGTGGAGAGGGAGACAGGCCAAGGAAGAGACAGGTGGAGAGGGAGACAGGCCAAGCAAGAGACAGGTGGAGAGGGAGACAGGCCAAGGAAGAGACAGGTGGAGAGGCCGACAGGTGGAGAGGGAGACAGGCCAAGCAAGAGACAGGGGAGAGGCCGACGGGTGGAGAGGGAGACAGGCCAAGGAAGAGACAGGTGGAGAGGCCGACAGGTGGAGAGGGAGACAGGCCAAAGAAGAGACAGGTGGAGAGGGAGACAGGCCAAGGAAGAAACAGGTGGAGAGGCTGACAGGTGGAGAGGCTGACAGGTGGAGAGGCCGACAGGTGGAGAGGGAGACAGGCCAAAGAAGAGACAGGTGGAGAGGGAGACAGGCCAAGGAAGAGACAGGTGGAGAGGGAGACAGGTGGACAGCCAGAGTGACAGACAGTTAACTCATTCCAAGTTTCACTCTTTATGTCCTCTTTAGTTCCACTCATACACGGACTGTGAAACAGGCAGACAGACAGGTAGACAGACAGGCAGACAGACAGGCAGACAGACAGGTAGACAGACAGGCAGACAGACAGGCAGGCAGACAGACAGACAGACAGGCAGAGAGGGCGTTACCTGGGTATGGTCGCCAGGTAAGTGACCAGTCGGCTGAGGTCTTCCTGTTTTATTCGATCATGATTGGTCCTGGCAGGGAAGGTCAGGATCGGTCCGCCACGTTTGTCCCGTCCACCTGGAAAACACAGTTCGTTAAACTGGGTCCCATCAGGACCAGACTGGATCCAAGTGGTCTAAAAGCTGCAGCAGTGTGTACTTTACCCGACACGAAGGCCACTTTCTCTCTGAGCACCGTCAGGACGTCGACCGCCCGAACGCACTCTGCTTTACCTGAACCTGAGGGACAGACAGAGAGAGAAGTCCTTCAGCTGGTCCCAGGTGCTCGTCTGCCGTAGGAAACTCACGACCTCAGCATTTAGAAAACTGTAGCCAACGCTTTAGAAATAATCAATCGACAGAAGAATAATTGGCAAGTATTTTGATCATCCAACTTTCCCCAGTTCCAGCTTCTGATTTGAGAGGATTCGCTGCTTTTCATGTCTTATGCGAAAGCAAATTGAATATGTTTGGATTTTGTTGCCGAGTTGGTCGGACGAAATTAGCAATTTGATGGCGTCCTTTTAGGCTTCAGGCCTCTATTTTCTGACATTTTATAGATCAAACAATTCAGCGATTAATTGAGAAAATAATCAGCAGATAAATCGATTATAATCTGAAAACAGTTGCAGCTTTATTCTCAACCAAAACCCACTGTGTGTATCCTTCAGTGGTGGAAGAAGTATTCAAATCCTTTACTTAAGTAAAAGTAGTACTGGAGTAATACAACACTGTACAAAAAGTACTTAAAGTATCAAAAGTACTCATTAGGCAGCAGTCGCTGTAATGCTACCGTAGCATGTACTATATTATCCGATTATTATTAATTACTATTAATGTTGGCCGAGGTGGAGCTTTATATACGTTACTATTTGGTAGTTTAACCCTTAACAATATATAATTTTATTAAACTCATTATAGATTTTCTGTGTAACATTTAACTTTGTAAAATGTAGTGGAGTAGCAGTTTAAAGTAGCTTAAAATAGAAATACTCAAGTAAAGTACAAGTACGTCCAAATTGTACTTAAGTACAGCGCTTGAGTAAATGTACTCAGTTACTTTCCACCACTGATACCTTCAGATCTAACAAATGCGTTCAAAGCATTTCCTTCCTTGTAAAACATTTAACACGTCCATTTTTAAACGTTTTTAATCGCACATTGTTTGCTAGCTTGCAGTCTTCTTCTTCACAGTATTTGCAGGCGCATCGCTGTATTTCCTGGCTCGTTACCGCCACCAACTGTCCATCAGTGAAGCAGCATGAAACGGTGATTCAGCACCACACCGCTCCTCAGACCGTAAAGTCGCTCCGTTTCCTTCCTGGTGTTGATTTCACTCATCGCTTCTCGGTGAACGCATCTTTCACTGCCTCGGTTTTCGGTAAATGTAATAATAAAATTTAGAGAACAAGGCCCAGCAAACAACATCAAACTATTTCCACCCGTCCACCAAAATGAGCCAATCGGGCTTCAGAGAGAGGAGCTGACAGACATTTCAATTAAAAAGCTGACTCCTGCAGCTCAGTGTGTGTGTGTGTGTGTGTGTGTGTGTGTGTGTGTGTGTTGCAGACAGATAGACAGGCCTCCCATGTGCGTCAGATCATCCTGCACAGCGGGAGGAAGCTAATCCAACACACACACACACTGAGGGCATTAAACATCTCACATTAGCAGCTCGAGCAGTGATAACCCTCTGAGAGAGAACCTAAAAACAGGAAGGAGAGGAAGGAGAACGCTCGCATTCACACAACCTGAACTACGTCCTAACAGTGTCCTGCTTCTCCTTCGTTACTGTCCTTGAATCGTCTCCTCCCGCCGGACCGATCCGTCTCCTCAAAGCCCACGCTGACGGTCCAGACCCAGATTGTCTGTTAAATCTAGACTAATTGTTTGGCTTGAGACCACTGATGGATTATCAGAGGATTCTGGTGTATACCCTATTTTAACTGTGTCATAGCACTGAAAACACGAATCTACGCATACACAGGTCAAGCCAAGCCACAGCGATGAGAAACCTTCCCTCAAACAGGGACAGAAACTCTGGAAACCTAGTGGTCATAATGACCTTAAACTAAATATGGGTAATAATAAAAACAAGGTGTCCTAATACACGAAAGTAAAGAATGAGGAGGAGAAAAATATTCCCAAGTCCATTTTCTCTATAACAAGACACCTCAGAGTGCATTATTTCATACAAATTTGTTAATTTTTAACTGCATGTGTAGCTGAAACTATTCAATTATTTGAGTGACAGAAATTATTTAGATAAATATCTTTAGATATAGATCTTTCGCACTAAATGCCCCTCCAGCTGTTTCACAGTAAAACACAAGCTGCTGTTTCACAGTAAAAGCCCTCCCAGTCCTTCACAGTAAAAGCCCTCCAGCTGCTTCACAGTAAAACACAAGCTGCTGTTTCACAGTAAAAGCCCTCCCAGTCCTTCACAGTAAAAGCCCTCCAGCTGCTTCACAGTAAAACACAAGCTGCTGTTTCACAGTAAAAGCCCTCCCAGTCCTTCACAGTAAAAGCCCTCCAGCTGCTTCACAGTAAAAGCCCTCCTAGTCCTTCACAGTAAAAGCCCTCCAGCTGTTTCACAGTAAAACACAAGCTGCTGTTTCACAGTAAAAGCCCTCCTAGTCCTTCACAGTAAAAGCCCTCCAGCTGTTTCACAGTAAAACACAAGCTGCTGTTTCACAGTAAAAGCCCTCCTAGTCCTTCACAGTAAAAGCCCTCCAGCTGTTTCACAGTAAAACACAAGCTGCTGTTTCACAGTAAAACAAAAGCTGCTGTTTCACAGTAAAAGCCCTCCAGCTGCTTCACAGTAAAACACAAGCTGCTGTTTCACAGTAAAAGCCCTCCTAGTCCTTCACAGTAAAAGCCCTCCAGCTGTTTCACAGTAAAACACAAGCTGCTGTTTCACAGTAAAAGCCCTCCTAGTCCTTCACAGTAAAAGCCCTCCCAGTCCTTCACAGTAAAAGCCCTCCCAGTCCTTCACAGTAAAAGCCCTCCAGCCTCTTCATAATAAAAGCCCTCCAGCTGATTCACAGTAAAATCTGAGCAACCCTGTCTCCTAGAAATGACAATTATATCCAACTAATTTACAGCAACACATACTGCACAGTATGTGTGGAGAGAAACGTAATACTGCCTAAAGTTTTTTAGAAATAAGGAAATGTTTTTCGTATCTGCGAAGTCGTAAAACGCTGATACTGAATGTATCAGTTCACTGACAACGCATTTCATTTGTTTTCCTACATTATCCGCTCGTAGCAGCTGATGGCGGTCTTGGTTAAATATTCGTTGACCTGAAGCACAAGACAGGGCGTGTTTATTAACATTCAACTGAAACCACGATCTTTCCCTAATCGTAGGCAAAGCGCTTTTGTTACCTAAACTACACGCAGGACGTGAACCCCGGTCTCTAATGTCAAAGTCCTGCACGTCAAACGTCCGTCATCCAACCCCGACCACCTCCCTACTCAAACTTAAGTGCAGCACAAGAACATTTCACATGAAAGGAAAGTATTTAAATGTAATTTCTAGGAAACGAGGGTTGCTGCTGAGAGGTTTTATTTCTGTGTGTAGATCATTAATAAAAATATGAGAACAGGCTGTTCCTTATCACTGCCGATATCTAAAGCACCACTCCAGCGTCACGTCGGCCCGTCTTTCCTGTGTGAATAAATTGACCGAATAGGGAAAGATGATGTATGCTGCTGATGTTTCCTGTGTGGATCCCACAGACTTGTGTGAGAGTGGGCAGACCTCTGGGTAATATGTATATATATAACAGGTCTGAGAGCAGAAGCTAAGTCGCTAATGAGTTGGTGGTGGGAGTTTGTGGGCTGTAAACATGACACTGTGTCTGAATCCGGCATGTTCAATTATATACAGCTCTACACTGACTCAGTTAGGAGTCTGATTGATCCTTGATCAGCTGTCTGTCAGGCTGACTGATCCTGGACCAGCTGTCAATCAAGCTGACTCCAGACCAGCGCAGAGAGCTGGAGAAGGGATTTCCATTGTGATGAAGCTGTCTCACACCAATAACACACACACACACACACACACACTCTCTCTGAGTCAGTGTAAAGCCTAAAATAGCTGCTGTACAGAGCAGTTGAAAAGCCTTCAGAGAAACTTGCTGTCAGTCTGTCAGGACTCATCACACTGATTATGCAACAAAAACTAATGAATATGTTTCACCACAATGTCCTCTGAGTCTCCAAAATGTCAGCCTCTTACACATGAAGACATCAGAGTCGGACTGAGGCTGGATTTTTTAAGGCAGATACCAGTATTGATATTTGAGAACTGTAAAATTTTGATGACAATACATAGGCCAATCTTTATTTTTACTTTTATACTTTTTTATGGTATCGCAAGATTAAAACAGATCAAATAAAGCAACAGACTATGTTGAGTGTCACTAAAATGGATATACATGTCATTATTAAGGCCTCTGCCCCCTCATAGAAATACAAAATACTCTAAATATACATGTTAATTAATAAATAAAATGCAATAAATTGCCCAAGAGAAAAAACAGAATTAAATAAAGTGGGGTGGGGTGATGAGTTAAGGTCACCCCACCATTACAGCTCCTTATAGTGCCCCAACTGGAGAGAATTGACCATGTAGAAGCTTGTTTTTGAACCTAAGCACACAACGTAAATTTAGTTATTACCAAGATATGTACTGAGCAGCACATTTTATAGTGAAAAAATAAACTTGTCAGTGCTCTCTGGTGGACAAACTCTGTAATGGAGAGTCTTTGGCTTTTCTCTACTGCAGTTTGTTGGTAATTACACCGATACGTTTTGTGTCTGCGATAAGATAAAATTGGCCTCTAGAAGACTTATTGTCCAAGACGACTTAAGTTCATTCAAACTCGATCGGATTAAGAGCTAGATGTCATTAAAAAATTGGAAGCGCAAGTAAAAAATATAAAAGTACAAATGCGTCTGCAGCTGTTTCACAGTAAAGGTCTTTCAGCTAATTTTTTGTAAATACCCTCAAGCTGTTTCACAGTAAAAGCCAACAGGCTGCTTCATAGTAGAGGCCCTCTCACTGCTTTACATTTTAAAAAACGTAGTTTTCACAGTAAAAGCCAACCTTCTGCTCACAGTAAAAGCCAACCTGCTGTTTCACAGTAAAGGTCCCCCAGCTGCTTCACATTTAAAGCAAACCAGCTGTTTTATAAGTCCCTCTCACTGATTCACATTTAAAAAACATAGTTTTCAAAGTAAAAGCCCGCCTTCTGTGTCACAGTAAAATCCAACCTGCTGTTTCACAATAAAAGTCTTCTAGCTGCTTCACAGTAACGTCCCTCTAGCTGCCTCATAGTAAAGGCCCTCTGACTGCTTAACAGTAAAAACCTTGAGCTTCTTTGCAGTAAAAGTCTTCAAAATCGTTTTCAGTAAAAGCCCCCCAGCTGCTTCACAGTAAAATGTCTCCAACTCCTTCACAGTAAGAGCCCTTGAGTTACTACACACTAAAAGATTTCCAACTGTTTCACAGTAAAAGCCTTTCAGCTCATTTATGGTAAAAGCCCTCCAGTTGCTTCAAAGTAAAAGCCCTCTCAATCCTTCACAGTAAAGGCCCTCCAGTTTCTTCACAGTAAAAGACCTGTCAATCCTTCACAGTAAAAGACCTGTCAATCCTTCACAGTAAAAGACCTCTCAATCCTTCACGGAAAAAGCCCTCCAGTTGCTTCACAGTAAAAGCCCTCCAGTTACTTCACAGTAAAAGACCTCTCAATCCTTCACAGTAAAAGCCCTCCAGTTTCTTCACAGTAAAAGACCTCTCAATCCTTCACAGTAAAAGCCCTCCAGTTTCTTCACAGTAAAAGCCCTCCAGTTGCTTCACAGTAAAAGCCCTCCAGTTTCTTCACAGTAAAAGCCCTCCAGCTGCCTTACAGCTTCACACTTGCTGAAATACTACACCAGGTTTGTTGTATGTTTCTTTAACTCAGATAAGTCTGAGTACATTTCCTGAACAATAACAAACCACTGCTCTTTTAGAATTGGCTTGACATCGTCTTCTTGTTCTAGATGTTTTGCTGCTACAAGCAAAATGTTTGTCGGGTTGTCAGGTCTTATAAAGCCCCCTCAGTGTTCTTTCGGTACATCGCAGCACATTTGTTTGGAAAATCCACAATGTCTTTTATGGTTACATTTATATTGTTGCAGAAAGGCTTTAGTTTAGTTTTAGCTAGCAGTTTGGCTGCAGGGTCGATCCACCACTGTGGTCCAGACTGAAATAGTAATACTGGACGGATTGTCATGAGATTCATATATACATTCACGTTTCCCAGATGATGAAGCCCCAATACTTTGTTTTATCTTTGATTTTAGCCCTGAGCTTCCACTGCTTCCCCCTAGGCAAGGCATGGGTCAGCAATGGGCCAGTTCAGTGGAAACGTCGCCCTGCGTGCTCAGTTTTTTAATTTATTTTAATTTATTTCAGAATAACAATGACTTGTTAAACCAGAGTTACAGCAGCTTGTGTTTTTACTCTTTTGGAAAGAAGTGGCCTGCTTCATTTATTGTTGAAATGTGTGTTGTTCATCTCATTATTACTTTATTAGACTTAGTTTCAGCACCATGCGCTCAGATCGCCTGCCGCTCTTCTTGTGGGGGCAGTTTTATCATATTTATTAGGATTTACACGTATTTACGCTGTCATCTGCGGTAGATTTATGAAGAATTGTGTAAACGTTTTGATGCAAACTACAAAATGGAAATCTTCAGCTTCCGTCGGAAGGCCAAATGTTTTTGTTCTAGGGCCAGATTTGGCCCACGTGCCGCTGACCCTGAGGCTGCTCCTAAAGTGCATCCACTATCATAGTCCTCTCCTCTTTAATAATAAATGGTCCCTTACTCATATGTAAAGAAATGTAGATTTTCACCACTCACCTCGCATGAAGCATCAGTACTGTTGCTATGGTTACCCGCAGGTTAATATACCTTGGGTGGTTAAACTGATGATTTTAATTGATTAATCATCATCATCATGGTATTAAATCAACCAGTAATACTATATTACTACCGGACTGAGTGAAACCTGAACGCACCACGTGACCAGCAGCTTATCTTACCTATCAGGTGCCAGAGACCGTAACGTTACTACTACACATTACATCACACGCGCATTTAACCACCAAGCAGGCCTTCCCACAATCCTCCTTGGTAGGACCCTCCAACCCCAATACACACACCAGTGCTGACACACACACACACACACGCGCTCTGAGTCAATGGGCGGATGTGGAGGCATCATGGCGACAGCAGCTCCCACTACACACACACACACACACACACACCCTACCTGCCGTCGCCAGGCCGTCCGGGCCCGCTTCTCCTCCTCCATCCACCGGATTCATCCTCCCTCCTCCTCGCGCTGCTCCTCCGCCTGGCGCCTCCCTCCTCTCCTCCTCCTCCTCCTCCTCGGCTCTCTCCTCCGTTATGTACCGTCGGTCGCTCCGCTCCTCGCGCCTCCTCCCTGCCTACCCGTCCATCCCTGCGGGTTTACATCAGATCGGATCGGTCCAGGCTCCCGGGCGGGCGGTCGCACCGTTGGACGGACGGATGTGTTCCCCTCCTCCCGGTACCGATCAGTCGGTCACTGCTGCATCCTCCTCGGCTCAGCCTCGACAGTCCTCCTCCTCCTCCTCCTCCGCTGCTGCTGCTGTTCTTACGTTACCGTGATCCCGCGCGGCATCGCATCACATCACGTCACCGTTACTGGCACCGATACCGTTACTGCCCGCAGTTACCGTTACCGTGAAGTTCACAGCAGCCCGGGTCGCTCTGGTCTGCTGCTGCCGGTCCAGGCAGCGGACGGTCGGTCGCTCGGTGTGTGTTTCAGCACGCAGGCGCACCGTAGAGACACAGGGGCGCTGTGCACGAGGGCTGCAGCAGCTGCACCGATCAACACACACACACACACAACCCCTGCCTCTCCGTTACTACTAACGGTCATGTTACCGTCGGTACAGCTGGGCTGCTGTACCGGGATCAGCTGAGGAGGCTTAATTATTCTGTTCTATTGTGATTCTATTATTATTATTATATTATATTATATTATATTATATTATAGTATAATATAATATAGTATATAATATAATATGATATAATATAATATAATATAATATAATATATTATATTATATTATAATATAATATAATATAATATAGTATAATATAATATATATAATATATTATAATATAATATGATATAATATAATATAATATAGTATAATATAATATAATATAGTATAATATAATATAATATAGTATAGTATGATATAATATAATATAGTATAATATAATATAATATAGTATAGTATAATATAATATAATATAGTATAATATAATATAATATAGTATAATATAATATAATATAGTATAGTATGATATAATATAATATAGTATAATATATTATATTATATTATACTATATTATATTATATCATACTATACTATATTATATTATATTATACTATATTATATTATATTAGGCCTACTACTTTATTACCGGACACAGAATAACGACAGTAACCAATAATAACGAAGATAATAATAATAAAATGAATATAAACCAATAAGAATACCATACTAAAATACAATTAAAAAATAATAATAAAACTTTATTTATATAGCACATTTCATGCAAAGAGATGGAATCAATATCCTTCACAAAATACACTGAATAAAGGTGTCAGACACCTTACACACTGTGCAAGACAATATAGTAAAGGTTTAGGTCAAATTAAACATTATTATGAGCTTTAACTTCTATTTTATTTGTAGAATCATTACAGGGACGATGACACATTTATTAATAACAGAAATATCTTTTAACTCGAGTTTATGAAACCACGAAAGGACGAGGAACAGCTGAAGTTAGAAACCTGCAGAGTGGAGCTGCTCCAGCTGCATCTGCAGCGCCACCCGGCGGCCAGAGGAGCACACTGCGCACCTGAGCGCACCTGGACTCCTTTAACACCTTGTTCCTCTTTTAGGAATTTCCATTTTTAATGAAATTGCATTTACACACATTTGCACACTTTTAATTTTACTCTCGTTCATAATCTACTTTTAAATATTTGCCACAGTGTTCACATGTAGGCTGCGTTCATTTAGCTTTGGCGACAACTCCTCCCGTTGTATTTAATGCCAATAAAGCTCTTTTGAACTGAACAGACGGATGGATGTTATTGTTATTATCTCCATTGATCCGCGCCACTTTGGTGCAGAGGGGTGCGCAGTCGCGGCGTGATGACGTCACGTTACCGTAGAAACAGAAGAGCGTCGGCTTGCTCGGCTGCTAACAGCTAGCATAAGTGTACCAACGCTAGCTAGAAAACGTTATTTTTTTTTACAGCTACGTATCGTTTTTAAATCCACTTTTAAACGCCAGTGCGTCAGTGTGAAGGTTGTGTAACCGGTTAAAGTCGCTTTTTCTTTCGGTTAACCGAATTATTAACAGTTAGCTTCAGCTAAAACGACAAACAAGGCTAGCTGCGAGCGCACAAGCTGCCGATGTTGCTAACAGGTGTTACACCGAAATCTGCGACCCGTCAAACTCTGTGACACGAGAGAAAAAGTATCGAGCAGATATTGACAGGTGAGACACCGGTCCACTCCTCTCCACCTGTTGGCTGTCACATACATCAACATTAGAGACCCAGTCTGAATATCAGGGTGGTTAGCAGGCAGCTAACACTGTGACAGCGCGGTGACCTCAGTGTTTGTGTCGGGTTACAGTGAGGATGGAGCCGGTGGAGGAGGAGGAGGAGGAGGCTGTGGTGTTGGAGCTGAAGAGGCAGCTGGAGGATGAAGACCTGAACCTGGAGCAGAAAGTCAGCCTGCTGAACAGCGGCTTAAACAGTGAGACAACCGGTGTCCCACCTGTCTGTCTGTGTCTGTCTACCCTACACAACGAATCTGTCTTTCTGTGCCTTTTAGGGCTGCAAATGACGTTTTTTTAAATTATCGACAGATATCTTCCTGATTCATCTATTATTTATTTATTCTGTATTAGAGAAAAGAAGCAATGATTGGCATTTATCGACTAACTGATTAGTAGTTTCAGCATTTGCCTGTTTACCTGTCCCCCTGTCCCACGCCATAATCAGGTCTGTCCTCCGTGGTTGGGGGTTAAAGGTGAAACACACAACGAGGCTTTCCCTCCTCAGACGAGCAGGTTTTTAAAATATTTATTTCAAAAACCATACAGGCTTATTAAACATTCAATATTTCAAGTAGAGCAGGTCGAACAATTGAACAAAAATGAAACCAAGATCAAAGATAATTACAGAGTTCAAAGGAAGAGCATCCAGATTATCACACGGCCAAAGTGCGTTCTTAGATTTACAGACATTCAAAGACTCTTTTAAAGATGACACATCATGAATAGAAACATTAAATAAAGGTTTAATGTTGCCAAATTTACATTTGTGAATGAAAATAATTGCCATAACAATCATGCTATTAATTGTTAAGTCTTTTGATTTGTCCTCCAGTACAACGCCAAATTTAACATCACTGTAATCGAAAGATCGGACGGTGCACTGAGCAACGTTCAGAGTTCGTCTCCAGGAAGTTGCCTTCCATAAAACGTTTTGTTGTTAACCAGTTAAAGCACATGAGTCTGTCTCCGTCAGAGGCTCTGAACATGGCGGCGGTGCAGACTGACAGCAGTGTGTTGGCTCGTGTGAAGTCTCGCTTTTATCTGAGCGGCGTCCTGAGTCACTGCGTCCTCGTGCTCTCTCTGGATCCCAGGAGGCTGCGGGGCCACTGGAGCGCCGCCGCCACGCTCGCCCAGCTCGCCAGGTGCGTCTCAGAGAACAGGTGTTCCTGTAACTGTGGCAGCCATTTACTGACGGGGAGCATTTCAGT
>CM050853.1:2115438-2122938 GCA_027580175.1 Siniperca scherzeri
CTCCTCCCTCTTTCAGGTGCGTCGCTTTCTGCAGAGACGGCGAGCAGCGAAGGCCCCGCCCATCGCACATTTCTGGATTGGTCAGAGCGGTTTGACGGACAGCCGGAGGGTGGAGCTAAAGAGACAGGTGGAGGACTACATCTCTCTACATCCTGTAAGACATTTCATGTCACCAGCTGTCTGTCTAACATATTACCCAAGATGCTTTGGGTACCACTGACAGTCTGCGTGTGTGTGTGTGTGTGTGTGCGTGTGTGTGTGTGTGTGTGTGCGTGTGCGTGTAGTCGTCCCGTGTGTCTCGTCAGGAGTGCGAGCGTCTCCATGAGGAGGTGCAGCTGCTGCTGCTGTCGGAGCTGCAGAGAGGAGATCAGCGGAGGAGGGAGGAGCAGAGGGTGGAGGCTCTGCTGGCTCACACACACACACAGCTGGAGCTGCTCAGAGGTCTCACACACACACGCACACACACACACACACACACACTCTTCTTCTTCACTTCCTCCATCAAGCAGTAAAAGTGCACTTGACTCGAATCACCGGCTGAATCCACTTCCTGTGAGAGTCTGCGGGCATTTATTTTGAAAGAGCTACTCTGTGGCCTAAAATGTCAAAACCCTGATCCCGCCGTGGCGTCGCACGCCGCGGCGTCGCACGCCGAGGCGGCGATGAGAGCTGCACGTGCGATCGAAGTTGGCGAGGGACGTTTGGATTCGGCCATTTTGCTTTGCTGCAACATCTGCCGGACCAAAGTGACAGAAGAGGGCCGGCCTGCGTTTACCTGCCTGTGACCGTAAGCCCCCTCTCCCTCTCCCCACAGATGCCCCGCCCCTCTCTGTCGTCACGGAGACAGACGCCGAGTCCTTCCTGACGCCCTCGGGTCCCATCGCCGCTCGTGCCCGCGACGCCCACAACGCGGTGCTGCAGGCGGGCAGGCTGCCCTGGTGGAGGACGCTGGGAGAGACGGCGGCTGTCGACGCGCTTAGCCCCTCCCACCCGCAGGAGCTGGAGGCGGAGCTTGGAGGACTGTTCGTAGGGGGGTCGGCGGGGGCCGGCAAACCCACTGAGGACAGTTAAACCTTTAACCTGGAGGCTGTTTTAAACTGATCTGAGTTCAGTTTGGTGGCGTTTTTCTGCAGCTTTAATAAAAATGAAATATAATCAGGAAGAAGGCGCGTCCGTTTGAAAATGTGTCTGAGAGAGAGATCGTCTTTTGTACTTTCTTCCTTTCCTCCGTTATCTCCGGGCGCTCAGGCGGCGCTGTCACACATTTTTGAATATTAAATGATCACATGTTGGCTTCAGGTCGCTGACACTAACTCTTATGTCCACTTCACGTGTGTCTCTAAACCAAAGCAGGTGGAAATAACGCTTCCCTTCCCTTTACTACACGCCGTTTCTTTACTTCAGCTCTCTTCGCGCCTCTGGGTTGCATTAGATGCTCGGACCTTTTATTTGTTATTTACTTCCTCTCAACTTTACTTCACGCGTTACCCAGAGTGCACTTTGACGGGTTGGTAAGTGGCAGCTCAGACCCCGACTGAGCAGTGACCGGCTTCAAACGCCAGAGGGCGCTCCTCCGTCACCACAGCGGTGATGCTGGTGATTATGGAGGGGGGGAGGGGGGGGGGCGCTTGTTTTCTCCTGGGCGCAGCCTTTACGGGCGCGCTTGCTTTGAAAGTAGCGCTGACGTATTAGAGCGCGTAGAAACCGTGTGAGCGGGCGTGACGCCATCATCATATTTCATCAGTTAAATCTGCCTCCACAGTGTAAAACAATATCTCCACATGTTCAGAAAGTTTGTGGTAACTGGCTGCAGCATGTGCTGTGCTGTGCTGTGAGCGGTGGCTCGGCGTGCAGAGCTCCGTATCGATCACACCTATTGATTATTGATCCGAGCTGCCGGCCAGCAGAGGCTCAGCAGATGTTGCATAAGCAGCTGCCTGCCTGTCTGTCGGAGGGAAACAGGAAACGGCTGTAAGAGCAGCGCTGGAGTCGAGCAGGTAGGAGCTCCGAGTGTGTGTGTGTGTGTGTGTGTGTGTGTGTGTGTGTGTGTGTGTGTTAAGGTACTTGTACTTCACTTGAGTATCTGCCACTTTAATCCTCTCAGCCGCGTTCAGGAGCGAACTATAGATCTTTAACTTCACTACAGTTATTTGCAGATTTTAAACACAAAACATTCTGATCAGCCTGTGAAACACGATTGATTAGTTTATTGATCGCATTAAACAACATAAAGATGCTTTAATTAACGTGCACATTATTACTAGTATTGCTACGCTGTGGTACAGCAGAGTGCAGGACTCGCTGGAATGCAGTATTTATACATGAAAACTTAAGGTTCAGATTTCATTCTTTGGAAACAGCAGCAGTTGATCCCCACAAGGTCCATTTAGCGGCTGATCTGAAGCTTTTGATCACGTCACATGATCTTCAACGGCTCACGTTAAAGGCAAAGCGAAGGAGCGAAGGCAGCTGAGGACCGAGGCCTTCTGCCTCTGCAGAAGAAGAAGTACGCAGATGTTTTACTGAAGTAGAAGCTGCAGCACCGCTCTGCAGAAATACTGCTTTAAAAATATCCCTGAAGTATGAAAACTGAAGCAGCTACATGTAGTTAAAGTATCAGAAGTAAAAGTATTTTAATGTCACAGCTGGATGAGCTCTGTTAGTACTTTCATCTTTAAACAAAATCATTATCTGCAAAGTAACTATAGTTTCAGACAAATGCAGTGAAGAAAGAAGTCGAATATTTCCCTCTTAAAGTAGCATCAGATACTCCAGGAAAGTACACGTACCCGAGTACTCGAGTACCCGAGTACCCGAGTAAATGTAGCAGCCTTCGTTAAGACACGAGCATGACTTTAATAATACTCATATCTTTAAGTTTTCCTCAGTGTCGTATCTCTGTGTACTTTCTGTGTATTTACTTTATATTTACTGTATATTTACTTTATATTTACTGTGTAGTAGCCGGAGTGGAACTGCAGGGGTTAAGCGTTGGAGGAATGTGGCAGGAGGTTTTCTTCTCTCACTTTCTCCACCTTCACTTCTTCTCCTCTGTTCAGAGTTCCTCCTTCATCCCACCACTCCGTCCTCCTCTTCCTCAGGGCGACTCCACCTTCGCACCCGTCCGCCCGACCTTCTGTCCGCCGGGTCACCACGGAGATGCCGGGGACTCTTCCCAGGTTTCCCAGCATGCCGCGGGGGGTGACCATGCCTGCCTTGCTCGGCTCCCTGCCCAGAGGCATCGCCGTGCCCGGTCTGCCCAGCTTACCCAGCATGCCCAGGGGGATGTCGCTGCCGAGGGCCGTCGCCATGTCGACCGTATCCCAGGCTCCTCGGCGGCTGCTGCAGGACTGCTGCTCTGTGCTGGACCATCAGACAGCCGGAGGTAACCGCTTCGAATATCAGGAAACTTCCAGCTTCCTGTGCCTGATCCGAAACGCTTCGTTCGCTAACATGCTTTCAGTTGACACGAACACGAATCTCCTTTGTGTTTTTGTCATGTAGAAGTTTAGTTACTTTCAGAAGCTGAACGCTGAACCTAAATGGACTCGATGAGGGATTTGAATGGATCTGGATCTGATCCTCGCAAAGCCTCAAGCAGACAAACGAGTTTAAATGTGTTCATGAAGCAACGTATCACAGTGATCCAAGACCGCCACAGCTTGTTTTTGAGGTGACCTGATTGGTTTCTATCTGAAACGAAGTGATAATTTGGATCAGGGCTGCAGCTAACGAGTATTTTCATTATCGATTTAATCCGCTAATTCTTCTCTCGGTCTATAAAATGTCCTGTTTTGTCCGACCGAGAGTCTGAAACCCAAACATGTTCAGTTTATTATCACAGAAGACAAAGAAATCCAGCAAATATTCACCTTTGAGAGGCTTGAAGAAGAGAATTTTTGGCAAATGAAACAATGAATCGATTATAAACACAGTTGCTGATTAATCTCTAATACTAAAGTGGAATACAATGAAAAAGTAATTGGACACTAAATGAGTAAAAAGCAGACAGGGCACTAAAAGGACCTCTTACTGCAGAAATGCAGGTAAAGCTTTCGTAACGTTAACTGTAGTTTTGCGGCAGTAAACGCCGGGCGAGGAGTTTTTCAGCCTCTTCTCTGGTTTCTGATATGTTTCTGCTGGAATGATAAATAAATCCACAGAGCAGATTATAGAGCGCTGAGCTGCTGCACATGGCCCGGATCACACACACACGCACACACACACACACGAGCACGCACACACGCACGCACACACACATTTTCAACATCCTCTGATATTTAATCAGTCGCTGAATGTGGAGATACGAGGTTTTTTTTAAACTGACGGTGAATGAAAGGAGGTGGGGTCAGTGTGTGTGTGTGTGTGTGTGTGTGTGTGTGTGTGTGTGTTAGAGCAAAGGATTAACCACAAACGTGTGTGTGTGTGTGTGATGTAGGTGACAGTGTGGATGTGAGCTGAAGGAGTCGTCCTCATGTACGGTGAGAAATATTAACATTTATTGATGTTTTTCTTTAGTTATCTGAATGTTGTGATGCTGCGTTTGCAGTTTAAATGTTGCGCTGCCAAAGCTAAAGGTCACACTGATAACTTTTAAACTTTTCTAAACGGATAAAAACACAGTTATATAATGGACAACTCCCAGGTGTAGAAATATAAATATTAATCGCAAACAAATTCTGTATCTAAATATGAAATGAATCTCATATCTTGTGCTCACAAGTTAAAAAGAAAAGGTTGTTTTATCTCCAACCTTGTTATTAAAAAGGTAGAGGAACTAATAATTAATAATGCATCCGCCACAGCTTTGTCCATCTTCAGTGCGTGTTCTGTTAGCTTCCTTCTGCTGATCCCAGGTCTGCTTTGGCTCTCAGGTAGCCTCACGCTAACAGACCACAGGCGGAAACGCTGGTCTGAGGTCAGACAGCAGGAAAGCCTGTTAACGCTCACTGGTCATCCGTATCGCTCATACGCTGAAGCCCATTTCTGCCAGGGAAAGAAAAAAATATATAGAAATGACAAAATAAACTGTTTATTTTATGTCAAAGTTATGGATTTATGTCCAGATTAAGAGCTGCTAAGTCGAGCGTTTGACTAAATGAATCAAAATGTGAGATTTACCGTCAGAAATGATGGAATAAATCAAAAATCCTTTAAGTTTTTACTGAATTTTGACTTAAAAAGTCATAATTTTTTCAAAATTGTAAGTTACCAAGTAAATATTATAGATATGTAAAAATATTGCAGCGCGTGTGTATGTATGTATATATATATATATATATATAAAATGTATGACAAAGGTAAACATTTTGACTCACTAAATCAAAATTGTTTGATTGACTGAATCAAAATTAGAGATATTAAGTCAAAATTATGACTTTTTAAGTTAAAATGAAGGTAAAAATTATGGGATGTTAAGTCACAAGTCAAAAGGTTTGACTTACTCAATAAAAATTACGAGATAAGTCAAGAAACTGACTTGCTGTCTCTTAGTTTGGACTTACTGTAAGTACTTTTATTTATTTTGTTTGTTTCAGCTCTGGCTGTCAGAAATACCGACGTACTTACTCGTGACTAACAGTCACTACTAGAATAAATCCCTGCTAAAGTGCTTTCTTACTCAAGTTATTGCTTCTCAGTGAGTACTTGTTAGTTGTATAAAGTAACATCATCATTATCTAACCAGACGTCGTGTGCGTGAGACAAATGTCCGGTGCCTTGCTCAGCAGCACTGCAGCATGCTCTGCTAACTAAATACCAACAATATAAACACATTACGCAACAGCAAGCCACCGCAGGATTAACGCTTAAGACGTAGTATTACTGCTGCTGAATTGAAGTGTGTGTGTGTGTGTGTGTGTGTGTGTGTGTGTGTGTGTGTGGGCGGGTATTACTGATGTTGTGAGGACATAAATCTGTTGACGCAGCCACATTGTGGGGACTCGCCTTCCTTATGGGGACAAACTGCAAGTCCCCATAACGTAAATCATTACGTTTTTACCTTAAACTGAGTCTCCAGGGAATGAATGTAAGTCAATGTAATGTCCCCGAAAGTGATGGAAACACGACCGCGTGTGTGTGAGTTATGAGTTGGCAGCTGACCATTGGTGGATCTTGTCGCCTCTAATCTCCCAAAACCTATTAAACTGGACATAGCGAGAGATTAAAAATTGAAGAAGAATCTGGAGAAAGCAAGGTTAAACGTCTACAGACACACTACCGCCGCCGCGAGGCTGTAATGCTGTTATTTATTCAGAAGAAACAGGCTTTTATTTTGAATTTCCCTGCTTTATAAATACAAGTGATCATATTTTAGTAGGAAGCTTGTTCCTGTTTTAATTTGTTGTTGATACAAACTAAACATTTCCTCCATGTTTACCTGTTTGTGTGATGATAAATTCAGTATAATGTTAATTTCAGCAGCTTTAATTCCATCAGTACAACAACAACTGTCATACTCACCACAAAATCTGTCTAACGCAAATCCTCTAATTAATTCTTAGCCGCTTCCACTTTGCCATTTTTTTTAAGTCGCCGTTGTTGAACTGCTGTCAGCGAGACTCAACACTTCCTGCAGACGTTCACATTAAAAGCCTTCCAGCAGCTCAAAGGGCATAATCACTTCCAGGCTTTTAATGTGAAACAGCCACAGGAAGTGTTGAGTCTCACTGAGAGCAGTAGAAGCGATTTATTATTTAAATATACCGACATGTTTCCAGAGTTTATAGTAGGTAACTCGAAATGGTGAATTCACAAAAATTAATAACAAGACGATCGCAAGGCAGTTACAAGATGTAACTAAATGAATGAATCAAAATGAAGTAAAAACGAATACTACTGATTATCTGTTTAGTATCAAACACTAATGTGTTATGTGCCATGTGTTATTTATACCTCATGTACATAAAGCAACCTGTTTATCATATTTATGTCAGCACCCTTATAGTCTTACTGTCTACAGATGTTATTGTTGTTTATATATTTATATATTATATATCTGTTCATAGTAGTTTAACGTTTATGTTGTCGAGCTTGTGTCTCTGTGTGTGCAGGTCTGTGCGGTTGCTGCTGGGCGTTGCGTCCTCGCTACAAGCGGCTGGTTGATAATATTTTCCCAGAAGACCCGGAGGTAAACATGTATATGTGTATATATACTGTATCTCTGTGTTTTTCGACGACTAGTGTGCCGTCAGAGATCGTCAGGTGTGCCGTGGAAAATGACTCAATTTCACCTAATTGGTCTAAAAAACATTTTTTGAAAACTAATTAAGACTTTTTTCTTTGTGTTTATTTGATTCCTACTGAATGACTGTATATGGTTAATATAGGCTACAGAGTTTCGGTTGGTCGTGTGCCTTGTGATTTATTTTTTTCAATGAAAAAATGTACCTTGGCTCAGAAAAGGTTGAAAAACACTGCTGTATCTATCCGTGCAGATAGTTGAGGTTTATTAGTTTTGAGATGGAAAATGCTCCATGAACACTGTTGACTGTGATGTCT
>CM050853.1:2127938-2165438 GCA_027580175.1 Siniperca scherzeri
CGCGTCCGCCGGTACGTCCACTGCGTGGCGTTTAAACCGTCGTGTGTGTGCTGCAGGTCCCACGGTGCTGGAAGTGTTCAACACGCTACTGCGACAGCTTAGGCAGAGCGTCGACTACCAGCTGACTGGTTACTACGACAACGGCGTAAAACGCAAAACCACCTCCCCCGAAGAGAAGACGCTGCAGGACGCCGTCATCAAAACTATCGGTCAGGCTCGGGGGCCGCGCTCGGGTTTTCCCGTTTTCATTCAGAGGCGGTCGCTTCATTTGAACCTGTGTTTTCTGTCCAGGGTCCTTCGCCAATACGCTTCCCGTCTACCAGAGGTCAGAGGTCATGCTGTTCATTATGGGGAAGATCCCTGTTCCTGGTATCTACCCCGCCCTGGGGTCACCCAACGCCGGGTACCGCTCACACCAGCTTCACGCGCTTTAAATACTCAGACACGCTAGAAACGAAAGTGTTTCGAGGCCCTCACGTCTCGCTGTCTGTCTCAGGTTTGAGGGCAGCAGGATGATCCAGGTGATGTTGTTGAAGTCTCTGCTCCAGGTGAGTTCAGTTCTGGCGTCTGCGTGAAAGTCTCTTACCGTGTAAAGCGCTGCTCGTCTTCATCGCTCCCTCCTCCCTGCCACAGGTGTCGGAGCGCTACGAAAGCAGCAACCTGCTGACGGCGCTGCCCTCGTCCTTCTTGGAGCCTCTGCTGTCCTTCACGCTGATGGAGGACCCGGAGATCCGCCTGCTGGTCCTCTCCATCCTCACCTCGCTCATCGACAGACGCCACAACGCCGCCAGACTCTCCGCTGCCAGGTCACACCTCCAACACAGACCCGGGGGTCAGACAGAACCGGTTCCGGCGGGTGAACTGGGGAATGAACGTGCAAAGAGCGCGCTCACTTAGAGCGAACTGGCGCCACCTCGTGGCCGACACACGTTACTGCACACGCTGCTGAATTTCAAACTAATCCCTCTGATCAGAGTGATCGGAGTCTTATCAGTGTTATTGGTTATTGATTGCTTCTCTCTCTCTGCGTCCCCAGCGAGGTGTTCGATGTCTCGGTGTTGGAGCTGAAGGAGGACAGAAGCTCTCGTCAGGACAACTTGTTCATCAGGAAGGTGAGAGACACACCTGTCCTTTACCGCGCTGCAGGAAAATGTTACGTATGCAGCTGCGTACCGACGCCGCCATTTTGAGTTTTGTATATTGTCCATTTCCCTTCACGTTGTGGCCGTTTTTCCACCGAGGCGACTTCGTTTCTGTCGCTTCCCGTCGAACAGAGATAAAGCTCCAGACGACTCTTTCAGTGACTCTTGTAGCACTTTAACACTTTAGACGTGTGTGTGTGTGTGTGCAGCATGCTCAGCGTCTCTACAGGCACGTCTACCTGACCTGTAAGGAGGAGAGCAGTGGGCGGAGCCACTACCAGGCCCTCGTCACGCTGTTGGCTGTACTCAGCGTGGAACTGGCCAATGAGGAGGTGGCGGTGGACCTGATCCGGCTGGTCCTCGCGCTGCAGGTGGGCAGAGCCTCTGTAGTAATTATAATAATGCTATGTTGCTACTTTCCCTGATTAACTGTTCCTTCTCTTGTGATTGGCTGCTCAGGAGCTGGCGTTGTCCAATCACGAGTGTCTGCCGGTGTTTAACCGCTGCGGCGTTCACGCCGTCTGCGCCGCCTTCCTCAACCTGCTGTCGCAGCTCGGCCCGCCGCCACCGCTCCACCAACACGTCACACAGGTGAGGGGACACTGTGTGTGCGTGAACAGGGCAGGAAGGTGTGTGTTTGCACAACGTCATGTGTAGTTTATGTAATGTGTGTGTGTGTGTGTGTGTGTGTGTGTGTGTGTGTGTGTGTGTGTCTGCAGGTGATCGAGAGCCGGCAGAGGAGCGCTGCACACCTGCTGCCTAAAGACGTGTTCTGTGACAAACCCAGGTGAGAGTTAACGTCACCTTTCTGTAAGCTGGAGTCGTACTGACATCTGTAATGAACACTTCGTGTGTGTGTGTGCGTGTGTGTGTGTGTGCGTCAGGCTGCCAGAAGGTGAGCTGAAGGTCGACGAAGCCTTTCTGTTCGTCCAATCAAAGATCTGCGAGGCTCTGACAGGAAGCAGCTACAGTGCACACATCGACCGCTTCAACACGCCATACATACCTCAGCTAACAGGTACACACACACACACACACACACACACACACACACACTGAGCGTTCGTACCACAACAACCCGCCATGTTTGATCCTCAGAAGCGTCCACTGTGCTCACGTTACTGTGTTTCAGATGAGGATCGTCTGTCCAAGAGGAAGAGTATCGGAGACGTCATCTCTCTGCAGGTGGACATCGACCCTCAGTACTGTCCTGATACTCAGCAGGTACCTGTCTGTCTGCCTGCCTGTCTGTCTGTCTGTCTATCCGCCCGTCTGTCTGTCTGTCCGTCTGTCTGTCCGTCTGTCTGTCTGTCTGTCTGTCCGTCTGCCTGCCTGCCTGTCTGTCTGTCTGCCTGTCTGTCTGTCTGTCTGATGTCTCTCTGTCTCCTGCAGCCGCAGACAGAGCAGATCACCTTTGAGACTCTGAAGAACGCGATCGGTAAGTGATTGATTTCAAATCACTGGACTCAGATGATCCATGTTGTAGTTTCCCATCAACACTGTTAAACAAAGAAATGTCTGTTATTCCTGTCTGCCTGTCTGTCTGTCTGTCTGCCTGTCTGTCTGCCTGTCTGCCTGTCTGTCTCTCTGTTGTAAAATCAGAAGTCGACGTGGAAATGTGCAGCAGCTTGTTTGTATTTTAAAAGTGAGATGAGTTTTATTTACCGTCTGCAGAGGACAGGGGGGGGGTGGAGGAAGAGGAGAGGAGGAGGAGGATGCAGGTGGTGGAGAGGTTTCAGACGGCTCCATTTGAGGAAATTGCCGCTCACTGCGGAGCCAGGGTGAGTGACCTCTGACCTCTGCGGTCAGTTAGTCGGCAGGAACTCGAGCTGACGGCATGAAATATTAGTTCAACTTTATAATCTGAAGCATTTTGCATTTCTCTGACACTCGTGTAAACAAAGTTTCTCTCTTTCCAGGCCTCTTTGCTTCAGTCTAAACTGGATCGGGTCTTTGATCTGATCATACGTCCTCCTCCGTCTCCGTCTGGACACTCGCCGCCTCGCTCAACGCCGCTCCACGAGATGAAGTTCCCCGACCTGTGCGTCTATTAGCCTGTCGGAGACGTCCAGCGGTAAAGCGACGGGTTGAAGCCGGCCGCTCGCTCACCGTAGTGTTTCCTGTTTTACATGTCTGACTGATCTGAGGTCAGAGGTAAATCTGTTCACAAACCCTGTAGATTTTGGAAGAAGACTGCACTAATTAAATATTTAACGATGTATCTTTTATTTTATTGTTTTCATTCATTCAGTCATGAGCCGTCTGTTCCCGAAGCTTCCAACAACAGATGATACTTTGTGGTCTGACTGGTCGATTACTGGATGTGTTAACTATCAATATTCGGTGTGTTGTTAAGAAACGATGCAACAAAGTTTCCCAGTTCAGCCTTTTCAGATTGATTCATCTGCCATTTTAGGTGAATACTCGTTTGTTTTCTCCTCTTTAAAGTACCTGAATATAAATAAAAAAGGCCTGCGTACCACTGCTTTCTTGTTTCATGTTCACAAATGTGTATAATTGTGTCTATAGTCACGTAATAATAATAAAACTTTATTCATCAAAACAAGTACAGACAACGAGAAAAATATAAAGAAATAAAATACACAAAAGCAATAAAATAAGCAGTTCAGGTAAAATCAGGATCTGCTTTCAGCCTGATGTCTTCGGGCAGGTTGTTCCAGAGCCTCGGGGCCCTGATGGCCAAAGCTCTGTCCCCCTTAGTTTCCTTCCTGGACTCAGGAACAGACAGGAGACCCCTGCCCGAAGATCTCAGACTACGTGAAGGTTCATAAGGGATTACAAGGTCTAAGATACAGTCTGGAGCCATGAAGAGCCTTAAAGGTAATCAACAAGATCTTAAAATCAGTCCCGAAACAAACAGGGAGCCGATGTAAAGAGGCTGAACCAGGTGTGACCTGGTTTACAGCCGAGCAGCTGAGTCCTGTACAGTCTGCAGTCTGTCAGAGTTTGTAGATTAAGACGAGTGAACAGGCCGTTACAGTAATCGAGGCGTGAGGAGATAAAAGCACAACAGTTTCTGCATCACTAAGATTTAAAATAGTTCAGATTTTTGTTTCTGAGCTGATAGAAACATGATTGGACGAGCTCAGTGAAATGTTGCTCAAAACATAAACTGCTGTCAAACAGGACACCGAGACTTCCTGCAACAGGCTTGATGTGTTGCGACAGGAAGCCAGCAGATGGCAGCGTTTGTTTAGTAAACGAGTGTATAGGACAGGTTCGCCCAACATCTTATTCCTCAGCAGATAAACTCACCGAAGGAGCTTGGAAGGCTAGATCCAGATGAAAGAGTCCAGCTGTCTCTGACCCAGTAGCTCAGGCTGTTAGGTCACTGGTGGGGTTCTTGAGGATTTGGGTTCGATTCCCAGGTGTTGGAGTGTATTTTGAAAGCTGCTGTTTAAAGGAAAGACTGAAAAACGGCAAGAAACCAAGTCCACCTGTCTGGTCCAGTAGCTCTGGGTGATAGACGACTGCTTGGGAGTCTTGTGGTTGAGGGTTCGATCCTTATCGAGGCTCAGTCAATTTTGAAGTCCCAAAGCGTGCGGTGCAGCGTCTGGGTTCGAATCCTGCTCGTCGCCAGCACCCGGAGCAGAAGACACATTCCTGAAGTAACAGGAGAAGATAGAAGCAGGGGCAGCGTAAGTCTAACGTCATCCTCGACTCCTAAGCGTTAATATTTTTCATTTATTTGTAATTTATGGAAATAAATCAAAGACAAATTTCTATGCAGTGAAATATTCAGATTTGGTATTATTATGAATGTAGTCATTTTGAAACATCTTTAAAGAGTGAAGTTGCCGTGACCGATCAGGCAGAGACAGCACCACTGCGAAGGGGACTCGGTAAGACAGCAGCCGTGCAGCGTCCGGTTCGACTTTCCGAGTCCAAAACACTGCCGCTCCGGAGGCAGAAGTACCTGCTGAACGCGAAAAGGGACAGAAAGACGTCGAGTTGGTGATGCTTCAATCGAGATGTGAAGGAAACCTGGGGTTGTTTTAAAGTTTCCTATAAATAGATAAACGTACATGAGACTTAACTGAAACTGTGAGTGCTTGAGCAGAACTAGTGTACGTTTAAATGTGTAGCACAACGCACAAACACCGGCGACCTGAAAATGAAACGCTTTCCGTACTACTGTACAAACATGGCGGCCTCCAGGGAAGGGGACCCGCTCCCTCTGTAGATAAAAATGGTTTACTCTAAGGTAACGAACTAAATGTACATGAACTGCTCGGCTACAAGATGAAGGTGCAAGGAAGAAAGGGCTGAAACACAACGAGAACAACAAGAAGCCTGAACCCCCTCTATCAAAACGAGGGGAAATGATCAGAACCGGGGGGTCGAACTACCAGAAGGCAACATTGCAGATGTATTATAGAAGTGAAAAGCTCAGAGAAAGAGCTCTCACCTGCCTGGTTCGGTATCTCCGGGTGGTAGAGGACTTCTTGGTGGTTCTGAGGTCGTGGGTTCGATCCTTACGGAGTGAATTTTGAAGTCCAAAACTCAAAGCGAAGAGATAAAAGCGCCCGGAGAAAAGGTGAAGGGGGCTCGGGGGCGTGGTCGGTTCATCAGCAGGCGTGAGTTCAAAGTGGTCGAAGGCTGCCTGGAAGTCTCGAGGATCTGGGTTCGATCCTCAATGCTGATGCTGAAAGGAAAGAGTGAAATACAGTTTTTCTCAGTTGCTAAAACACTAAACCCTACTGTCTGAACCAAACGCTCAGCTGCCTGAATCAATCGCTCTTTTGGCAAAACCATCAGCACTTCTCACCTGTTCAGACACAACTTGCCGACACGTTTTCACTGCGATGCTGCATGACGGTGAGCACAGGTGACAAAAGTCAAACACAATTAAAGCACAGATGTCCCCACTTGAACACAACAACTCGAAACTGATCCCACTTGTGGCGAATGATGTGAGGGAACATGTAAAGTAAGCCAGTTCAGAGAGCGCCGGTCTGTGAGGCCCTACAATGCGAAGACCAGGAACAGTAATATCTGATGAACTCAGAGCGACTGGGACGGACCAGGTTCTTGTCCGTGGTGTGAGCATGAGGGAGGCCGGACAAAGGGTCCAACCAAACATCAGTAGATTCACTGTGTCCACCATAACCCCAAGATTTAGAGAAGAGGACAGGTAATTACCTTTTTTTGACATTATAGTACAGAATGTAAATGTTGACAGACAGATGTATGACATGCTATATACTGTACCACAGTAAGTAAATATATGTTTCAGTACATCACTGTACCAATACACTGCAGTATTGTAACGGAGGGCTGGTCTAACTGTTTGTAGGCCTGGTATTCATGTATATGTTTGTACTTTATTTTTACATGGGCTTACTGCACACCAGCGGCAAACGCATAAGACTTCTGTTTTGTCTTTTTGTCCGAGTGCTAAATGCACAGGGTTTTTTGTTTTGTTTTGCAACATGCATTTAGCCTACAGTGAACAATAAACAAGTTCAAGGTATAAAGCATACAGTTCTTATCGTCTATTTTACTCTAAATGGGACCATAACTTTCAAACATGAACATCGTGCTGTATTGAAGAAGACTTCTGAGACCATAAACTCATTAGGAAACTGTTTACTGAGGTAATAAATCAAGTGAGAAGTAGGCTCATTTTCTCATGGACTTCTTTTTGCAACCAGCGGAGTTTGAAATCCTGACTGAAGTCGCTGAAGTCCAACAGAGTTGCACTGCTGACTTCAGACTGGAAGGTTGAGGGTTCAGACTTTTAGTTTAACAGAGAGCTTTGGAAGCAGACACCTCATTAACAACTCTAAAAGAAGACAAACAAGCCGAACTTCTTACAGAGAGATAATTCAGGAGGAGGAGGAACTGGCGACATTAACACCGTCTGACCAACTCGTTGTCGGTTTGATCGACAAACGTTATCCAACATATCCAACATTACCCCGGATGATATTCAACCAATTAACAACAAAAGGACTACAATTCATCCTGAGGGGAACATGAATATCTGAACCACATTTCACTAAAAGCCAAAAATATCAACCTCATGGTGGCGCCACAGGAGATGTCAGGGGCTCACTTGTTCACAATTTGATGGAAATCTGCCTGAAAAGCTTTAAAAATGAGACTTTCATTGTGTCTTGTTCAGTAGCTTGAAGCGTTAGTGGACTCCCTTAAAGAGTTCTAGGTTGTAGGTTTGATCCTCGGGTAATCTTATGAACTGTGACATCCAACACCCAGAAGAGATTTATAGATGAGGAGCTCAGTCTCTTTGCCCCAGTGGTTCAACCTGCTAGATGACTCTTTGGGTGTTTTGAGGACATGGGTTCGATCCCCAGATGATTCCTTTACTTTAGAAGTCCAACACCCAAAGCTTAGACAGAAGAGGGCAGACATGGTGACTCAACGTGTTCGAAGGCTCAGCAGTAGTTCGAGGTTGCGGTTTGATCCCCGAGCGACTCAAACACTTTTAAAGTCCGAAACTCAGAGGAAAGACTGAAAAGCTTTCAAAGTGACGAGTTCAGTATCTGTGGTCCAGTGGCTCAGGTTGTTAGATCCTACGTCAGGTATTATGAGGCCGCGGGTTCGGTCCTCACGCTAACCTGTGAATTTTGAAGTCTTATGTCCAAAGGAAAAAGTGAAAAGCTCTAAAATAGAGAAGTGAAGTGTCTCAGATCAAATACTTCAGGGTGGAAGAAGACAGACTTGAGCTTCTGAGGATTTGGGTTCAATCCTCACGACGTGGCGCCTCCTGCATGTTTATGGACGCCACAGGTGCTTTTATTTAAAAAAACAAACATTTTGTGCTCCTAAATTATATATTTTATACTAAAAAAAAAAACTGTCATTGGCATAGTCGTACAGTGTCAATTCCACATCAACAGCGGTCTACCAAGTCTAACACCGTTAGGTAAATTTCAGGTGAAGCTAACAGAGCTGTGGTTGAATAGCCTAGGGGTTAGACATCAGGGTTAATGACCACAAGGTTGGTAGTACAACACCCTACTCTGCCACGTAGTTCTTTTCCTATTTCAACACTTCCAAACAGCCTCTCAGTGACCCAGTTTGTATCAAATAAATGTGACATTTATTTCACTAAAAGCCAAAAATGTCAACCTCATGGTGGCGCTAGAGGAAATGTCAGCACACAAATTCATGAAAAGCTTTAAAAATGACACTTTGATTGTTTTTGCTCAGTGGCTTCAGGTGTCAGACTGAAAAGCGCTCAGAGAGAAACTCCGAAGAGGGCAGATATGGTGGCTCAGTGGGTTAGAAGACTTTGCTGTAATTTTGAGGCTGTGGTTCGATCCCCGGGCAACTCAGTGACTTTTGAAAGACTGAAAAGCTTTTAAAAATGATTCTGTTGTTGTCTCTGGCCCTGGACTCTTCCAAAGAGTTTGAATTATGGGTTTGATTCTTGGATAATGTCATACAAAATGGTGAACCCAATGTCCCTGGTTCCAGTGGCTCAGGACGCTAGATATCTTTATTAGTATTTTGAGGATGTGGGTTCGATGCTCCCTCGAATCTTTGAGTTTTGAAGCTGAATGTCCAAAGGAAAAAGCGAAAGGCTCTAACCCAGCGTCTCAAACCGCATAGCTCAGAGTGTTAGAAGACGGTTGAGGAGTCTTGAGGATGTGTGTTCAAACTTTATGACGTGGCGTCTACAGCGCGAGGCTACCTGAACGCTGTGGGGGACAAAGACTCCCCTTCCAGTGTGTTTTTGTCTCGTTCTGCTAATCAATACATTCGGGTGACCTTCAAAGTCTCCAGACCATTAGCTCAGGATGGTAGAGGATTACTTCGAGGTCTCAAGAAGCTGGATTCGGGCCTTAAGTGATGAAGTGTGTTTTGAAAGCTGATCCTTAAAGGAAAGACTGAAAAGCGCCAAGAAACCAAGTTCACGTGTCTCATCAGGTAGCTCTGGATGATAGAGACCTGCTCGGCGGTCTTGAGGATCTGGGTTCGATCCTCATTGGATGGAGTAAATTTTTGAAAGCCGATGTTGAAAGTAAAGAGTGAAAAGCGCCAAGAAACCAAACCCACTTGTCTGGTCCAGTAGCTCGGGGTGATAGAGGACTGCTTGGAGGCTCCGAGGTTGTTGGATTGAGGCTCAGTCAATTTTTAAACTCCAAAGCTCAAAGCGAAGAGATGTGGTTGGTTCGTCCACGGGCGTAAGTTCAAAGTGGTTGAAGGCTGTCTAGAGGATCTGGGTTCGATCCTCATTTGATGAAGTGTGTTTTGAAAGCTAATGTTGAAAGGAAAGAGTGAAATGCATTAAGACTGAAAGGTCCAGTAGCTCGGGGTGATAGAGGACTGCTTGGGGACTCTGAGGTTGTAGGATCAATACTTATCGAGGCTCAGTCAGTTTTGAAGTCCAAAACCCAAAGCGAAGAGATAAAAGCGCCCGGAGAAAAGGTTCTAATACGACAGGGACTCGGTGGCGTGGTTGGTTCGCCCACGGGCGAAGTTCAAAGTGGTTGAAGGCTGTCTGAAGTCTCGAGGATCTGGGTTCGATCCTCATTTGACGCAGTAAGTTTTGAAAGCTAATGTTGAAAGTAAAGAGTGAAAAGCACCAAGAAACCAGCTCCACCTGTCCGGTCCAGTAGCTCAGAGTGATAGAGGACTGCTCGGTACCCTTGAGGTTGTGGGTTCGATCCTTATCGAGGCTCAGTCAATTTTGAAGTCCAAAACCCAAAGCGAAGAGATAAAAGCGCCCGGAGAAAAGGCTCTGATGCGAAGGGGACTCGGTGGCGTGGAGGGTTCGGCCGTGACCATAAGGGGTAAGGCGCCAGCGGTGCCTGGTTCGAATCCTGCCGTCGCCAGTACCCGGAGCATCAGCGACATTCGTGAAGGGAGGGAGGGAATGGGGGGGCCGTGTCCCCCCTGGGGCCTTGGTGAGGGAGAAGCAGGGGGTTATAAGATGGAGAACAAGGAGCAGCTGGGATTTTAGGGAAATTAATATTGTGCAATTTTAAAAACTGTATTTATAAGCTTTATATTAATTTTCTGTAAAATGTTGAAGTAAGCATGGAAATCATGGGATTTTGCACATAATAAAAAGAAAGAAAATGTTGAAAGAATTGCAACAACTATACAGCAATAGTAAATTACAAATCTTACAACAACATTTCTACTATGCTACATGACCAGTAAAACAATATGCTTTGCCAGACATTAGAACCAAGTCTTCATGTTGTGCTCAGTCTTACATGGGACATTCAGAAAGCAGGTCCTATAGGCTGACCTTGTGGGAGCACCAGCAGGCGAGGTCGTGCAGCTTCAGCTCGGCGTGGACACAATCAAAACCCACGTAACAGCCCTGTCAGACAAAACAGACAGAATTATTAGTTATGCTGTTTATCTACTGACACTATTACTACTTTAAGAGTTTTCATGTGAGAGTAGATGAGACTGAAATTTGGAACAACCAGCAAAATATGCAAATGTGCATCAGGAAACATGGCAAAAAGAAAACAGTGTGTTTACATGTAAATGAACAACAGTGGTGGAACAAGTACTACTACTTATGTAATCTTAATACTCTTTTACTTATGTAAAAGTACAAACGTATTTGCATGAAATTATACTAGTACCAAGAAGTGGCTCATTAAAGAATAATATGTATTACTGGATAATTGTTGATGCATTAGTGTGTGTTAGTTGAGATCCCTCATGGTATCTGCATGTGTTGATGTTACCTTCCTCAGTGATGGCGGCCATGTTGAACAGCTGGCCCGTGTAATCCTGAACATCACCACAGCGATGGAGTCGCCCTCCTTCTCGATCCCCTCCAGGAAGTCCTCCGTTCTCAGAGTCTCTCTCGGTGTCAGCGTGTGAAACCTTCAACAAGTCAACATTTGTAGATTTACTCACATGGTCAGAGGGAAAGGCCTCGGAGGCTTACAGGTGCTACTGTGCTCCAACAGAAAGTGCTGACTTACCGTTAGAAGGTGTAGATTAACTGTCGGGCCGTTCATCGGTGCCACCTCCTCAGTTTTAGCTCCTGTGAGAAACAGAACTAAACCACATGAGTCGTCTTCGTCAACGCGGTGTTCTTTCAAAAATCAGAAGATGCACTCATATTTAGAAAAGTAGAAATACTCCAAGACAGGTCACGGTGTGATATTCATTATGTCTAGGGAGCGACAGCCTGTTATTAACATATTTGCTGGAAAACGGCTCCAGTGTGGAGCCTTGTGTGAAGAAGAGAACTCAGAGATCTCTGTGTGCAGATACATTCGAGTATAGCTCCAGTAAGAAAAGGCAGTTAATGGTCTCCCTGAGGAGCAAAGGCATGTTTTGTTATGTGATTAAAGTCCATTTCATGTTTTATTGCTCATTATATGATCATTTAACGGATATTTTTAAAGTTGAAGAGTTCGACTGCTTTGTATGCTGCGCTGTTTGATTGACATCCGACATTCTACATATCGCATCATTTCCTGTAAGTAGGAAATGGGTATATGGGTTAGTGTCACGACATTTCAAGACACCATCCTGGTGTAATAAAGGTCCACAGCCACATGTACCAGCACTATAGTCTGAGAGGAAACGCATTAGACTCGTAAACCCGTAGCAGATAAAAACTGTAGTGAATACAGTCTCTTACCAACTGTGTGACCATGGACTCCCTGTAAAAGACTTTATTTTATGCACTGTAACTACACATTCGTCTCTTATTGAAATCCTTTTGGTAAATGTTAAATATAAGGGTTTACATACATTTTGGCCCACTTGTCCAGCTCCTGGACAAGTGGGCCCGCTGCAGTCGTTAGATATTTCAAATTCATTCAAAACTTGCAGTGCTACTTCATAGCAAACAAAATAATCACAAAACGTTATTTCCATGCAACCGCTGCTGAGTCGACTGGTCAGATTATTTTAATATTACTGTAGTCTGCTGTGTCAACCAGCATGTTCAGGCAAATCTATTGAAATAAAGTTTAGGAAGGTCAGTCAGTTATTTCCCCACCAAGCTACGACTGTTATTAACTGTAGCAGCCTACTTATAGCAGCCTGTAGCTAATGTGTGAAGGAAACCGGTTAAAAATGATAGATAATATATTCAGCTCTACATTAGGTACAAACGCGTCATTTAAAGCAACTTTAATTAAAATATAACAAAACTGTGACACTTGTTTTGGTTCTCCATATCGACAATATCTACACTCGCGCTGACAGCTACCAGCCAATCACAAGGACGCGTCAAAGAGTACCATCCAATCACAAAACAGTAGGGCGGGACTTGCGCTGACAGCTACCATCCAATCACAAGGACGCGTCAAAGTAACAAAAACAAAAACAGATGCAAAAACATTTTATAACTAACGTGTCGGGCACATATTTAACACTTTTGTAAATTATATTTAAAAACTTTAAGGCCTTTTTTGAGGAAAATAAATTCAAGGTTTCTGAAGAGTTATCAAGACTTGCAGATACCCTGTTTTTAACAGTAAAGCCATTATTTCAGACATTCAAATCTTATTTTCAGATGCTTTTAAAACCATAGTTTACACTTTCGAAGCTTACTAAAGTACAGTACTTGAGTTAATGTCCTTTGTTACTTTCTACCACAGCACTAAAGCAAACCGCAAACTAATTAGTGCTGATAAAAGCCCAGGCTAAAGCTAATGCTAACAGCTAACGCTAACAGCTAGCTAACTAGCTTGTTAGCTTTACCTTCCAGCCGCAGCCAGGTCTGCGCAGCGTCCAGCCCCTCCACTCATCACCGCGTGCTCCCCAAAAACTGCTCCAAAGCTTTTCTGGCGTCCACATTTCATCACTGCTGAAGTTTCCCTCCGTGTTAGCAACCCGAGCCGACGAAGCGACGCTCAAATACTGCTTTAATTCCGTGTTTTCACTCGTTTGTCCAAGTTTGTTTTCTCCTCTTCGGGGTCACGGCGCGGACGCTAGGCAACGTCCACAGGAAAAAAAGGTGATTGGTCAGGTGAACCAGCTCTGCCTAGCAACCGCTTCTGATTGGTGGAAATAACTCAGACGCTAATTAAAGGAGAACGAGCGGAAGTGAGAAGAATGAACTGCTGCTGACGTCGTCATGAAAACGTCACAGATCACGTGTCTAACAGCTGTAAATAAAGCGCAACATTTTCATGCTCACGGTTGTTTTCTTGGATTAACGACATTTAAACAGGAAGAAGTCACATTTGGCATCAACATGAAAAATGAGCTGATCCTAAAGACTGTTATTATATTTGGTCAATTATTTTCACATAAAAATAAAACAGATTTTTGGTCTTTTCCTTTCATTCCTGGACTTCATGAAGAAGAAAAGATTGTTTAATATGACCATTAATCTTCTCAGTGATTTTCAAAGATTCCTCATTTGTAAATTGTTGTAAACTTGTTCCACTTCCAGAATGAGAACAGTTCAGTTTGAGCCTTTTATTTGCATTTGATTTAAACAAACAGGAAGTAACACCACTTAGTGCTTTTGAATTAATCAGCGGTGCAATCAACAAGAATAAAGCTGGTCTAGATTTGGTTTTCATGCATCTTTATTTTTTCACGCGCGCTGTTTCTATTTTTATTTCCTGTTTAAATGTTGTCGAATGATGAAGATGTTTTTTCTTACTTTGCTTGTGTTTTGGCTGAGTCACGGTCACGTGCCTCTCTGGGTATTTCCTGTTCAAAGTTTACTTTCACTTTCTCTGACCGTCGTGTCGCAGATAGTTTTCTCCTCTGAAGCTGCAGCTGAAGGTAATGTAACCCGTCTGAAGTGTTTGACTCGTTAACACAAGCTGTCGGCAGCTTAGTTCCACAGAAACAGCAGAAAGCTGCCGCTCGACGCTTCATTTTAACTCAGTTTAACTGAGTTTAACTGGAAACTCGAGACGAAGGACAGCCGCCATTAATGTTACAAATCTCCGCCATGTTGTGTCGGTGTCTGGGAGTGTAAGCGGCGGAATAAGAGCAGCAGCAGAGTCAGCGGATCCTCAGCAGCTGGACACAGAGTCGTTATTACTGTGTAGCTCCACTGACTGATGGCTGAAGGCAGCTTTTCCTGCCTGAATCAGCCTGTGGAGGAGGCGGAGACGAGCCGCTGCTCTCCCGCTGTCTGAGCCACTAAATGCGGCCTCGCTCGGCCGGACAGCCGCTGGAGAACAGCTGTTTGTGTCGTTATATTTCCACCACAGGACTGATGTGCAGACAGCAGGAAGGAGCATTCAGAGGGCGCAGAGGAGCTCACAAGCTTTGCTTTGATTAAATAAATACATTATAAAACTATAATTAATGAATAATCAGTTCATTATAAATGATGTCAGTTTGAACTTAAACGTGATCAATAATCAAATCAAAGAGATTTCCTTTAAATGAATGTTGTAATATTTTCTGGAAGGGCTTTATTGAGCCTGCCAGTCTTTTATTTTGGAAGGATCTGTGTGCGCGTGTGACCTCCAGTCGTTGAAAGTAACTGAGTACATTTCAGTACAATCTTGAAGTACTTGTACTTTCCTTGAATATTTCTGCTGCTTTATACTTCTGCTCTGTATCTGCCTATATTTGACTGTTTACTTCACTACGTGTTGTTACTTTTCAGATTCAGATTCACTATTAAACATTAAACTTCAAATTCAGAATATTTTAAATCTGCACTTCACCTCAGCCTCTTCAGAAAATAGAGGCGGCTCTGGCCCTTCCTGTAAACAGCCTGAGTGTTCTTGGTCCAGTCCAGTTTGTTATCCAAGTGTACTCCCAGGTACTTGTAGTCCTCCACAATGTCCACACTGACCCCCTGGATGGAAACCGGGGTCGCCGGTGCCTTGGCCCTCCGTAGATCCACAATCAGCTTCTTTGACTTTGTCGCACTGAGCTGCAGATGGTTCTGCTCGCACCATGAAACAAAATTACCCACCACAGCCCTGTACTCCGTCTCATCACCACCGCTGATACATCCCACCACAGCAGAGTCATCAGAAGACTTCTGAAGGTGGCAGGACTCTGTGTGGTGGCTGAAGTCCTGGTGTAGATGGTGAAGAGGAAAACATCAGGGGCCCCAGTGTAGCTGACCACACTGTCCGACACACAGTGCTGCAGCCGCATGTGCTGTGGTCTGCCAGTCAGGTAGTCCACAATCCAGGACACGAGAGGGGCATCCACCAGCATCGCTGCCAGCTTCTCACCCAGCAGGGTCTTCATTATGTGGGAAGTCAGTGCCACCAGTCTGTAGTCCTTGGAGCCACTGGGACGCTGGGCACAGGAACGAGGCAAGATGTCTTCCACAGAATGGGGACCCTTTGAAGACTCAGGATCAGGTTGAAGACATGTTGAAGGACTCCACAAAGCTGCACAGGCTTTAGCACCCAGGGGCTAACGCCATCCCTGCAGCCTTGTTTGAGTGGAGCTTCATCAGCTGTCCTCTCACCTGGTCAGCAGTCAGGAACACAGCAGAAGTTACATGATAGTCATTAGTCAGAAGAGGGCCGTTAGCCTGATAAGCAGAGTATCAGAATCAGAATCAGAAATACTTTATTGATCCCGTGGGAAAACTCTTTGTTACAGTAGCTCGCCTTTACGTCAGTGCACACAGAAGAAAACGATATTATACACTATAAACAGGTCAGAAATAAATTACAACATGTTGGTATAAGTATAAGATAAACTAAGTGTCGAGTACCAGGTGGGTTTACTGGTAGATGGTGAAGTACAGTATAAAATACAATGTCACTAATTATGTAATAAATAATAGTAATAAGCGGAGGTGCATGTACTGTCAAGAGTAATTGAGGTATATCCGTAACAATAAATAAGAAAACTAACAAGGAAAACTAATATTGCACTTGAGTAGTAAACAGAATATTGCACAATTATTATTAATTATGGCGATGTAATGCTCAATGTCCAGTTTAGTGACTTGGTCAAACAGACTAATCCTTAGAGGGAGGAGTTAAATAGTTTGATGGCCACAGGCAGGAATGACTTTCTGTGGCGCTCTGTGGTGCTCTTGGTGGGATGAGTCTTCCGCTGAAGGTGCTCCTTTGTTTGACCAGCACGCCATGGAGCGGGTGGGAGACACTGTCCAAGATGGCGTAGTTTGGCCAGCATCCTCCTCTCTGACACCACCGCCAGAGAGTCCAGCTCCACCCCACAATGTCATTGGCCTTACAGATCAGTTTGTTGATTCTGTTGGCGCCCGCTACCTTCAACCTGCTGCCCCAGCATGCAACAGCATACAGGATAGCACTGGCCACCACAGACTCATAGAACATCTTCAGCATCGTCTGCAGATGTTGAAGGACCTCAGCCTCCTCAGAAAATAGAGGCGGCTCTGGCCCTTCCTGTAAACAGCCTGAGTGTTCTTGGTCCAGTCCAGTTTATTGTCCATGTGTACCCCAGGTACTTGTAGTCCTCCACAATGTCCACACTGACCCCTGGATGGAAACCAGGGTCACTGGTGCCTTGGCCTCCGTAGATCCACAATCAGCTCCTTTGACTTTGTCGCATTGAGCTGCAGATGGTTCTGCTCGCACCATGAAACAAAGTTCCCCACCACAGCCCTGTACTCCGTCTCATCACCACCGCTGATACATCCCACCACAGCAGAGTCATCAGAAAACTTGAAGGTGGCAGGACTCTGTGTGGTGGCTGAAGTCCGTGGTGTAGATGGTGAAGAGGAAGGAGAGGACGGTCCCCTGAGGGGCCCCAGTGTTGCTGACCACGCTGTCCGACACAGTGCTGCAGCCGCACATGCTGCAGAAGTTACAGGTAAGTCGCTCTAGACTGTTAGCCTGATAAGCAGAGTACTCAGAGGAGATTGACACAGCAGCTGAGTTAGAATGACCAATTAGAGGGGGATAACAATGGACCATCTTGGTTGGGACATTGCAGTCCACACAGAAGTTAATGCCAGTGATGCACTCAGTGAGCCCGCCAATGTCCTCTCCATGAGGCTCACAGAGTGCATCCCAGTTTGTCACCTCAAAACATTCCTGCAGTGTCTCATAGGCCTCCCCTGACCATCTCCTCACTGTCCTTGTGGTCGCAGGCTGCCTTTAACCAGAGGCACATAGCAGGGTTTAAGGTGAACCAGGTTGTGGTCTGACCTACCCAGAGGGGAGGGAGAAGAGCTGTATGCATCCTTAACGTTAGCATACAGCAGGTCCAGTGTCCTCTCCTCTCTAGTAGGACAGCTCACATACTGGTGAAATTAGTCAGTGTTGTTGAAACACTGACATGGTTGAAGTCACCCGAGATTAATATGAGTGCACTCGGTGTTGAGTCTGGAGATGTGCTATGGCGGTGTGAATGGCGCTGCACGCCGGGTTAGCAGAGGGGGATGTAAACAGCCACAACAATGGCATGTGAGAATTCACGTGGCAGATAATATGGCCGGAGTCCCACAGCTAACAGTTCAATGTCCGGCTACAGATACTCTGCTTGATGGTAACGTGACCAGGGTTACACCATCTGTTGTTAACCAGAACAGCAAGCCCGCCGCTTTCCGCTTACCGCCTCCCGTGTGATCCCTGTCGGCCCGAACAGTCTGAAAGCCGCCGATGGAAACGTTATGGTCCGGGATATCCTGGTGTAGCCATGTCTCAGAGAAGCACATCAAGCTACACTCACGGAACTCCGTCTGACTCGGCTAACGCCGTTAGCTCGCCCATTTTATTCGCCAGCGATCTCACGTTGCCCATGACGAGAGAAGGCAGACATGGCTTAAATCTCTTATTCTTAAGTCTCTTTGTCTGCACCCTCTCTTCCTCGCCGCTTGCTCCACCTCTGCATCCTTGGTGTGTCCTCCTCCAGATCTCTGTGGGGACATCAGTTGTCCTACGCCATGTTGCTCAGCGATCAGCTGTTCCCTGGTGTAAACAATGCGGCCAAACAGCTGATCTGCAGCGGTGCCCGACCGAGTAGCAGAAGAAGTTCCACGCGAAAAAGTACAAAACACTTTCTACCCTCATTTTCGCAAAGAGCGAGTTTAAATTACACTTACACACAAGTTACTCAAGTTTGGAAGAAAAAGGAAAGTTAAAAGTTGGAAAAGTAAGATGACGAGACGGAGCTACAGCAACAGGCAGCAGCATGCTTCATGCGCACTGAATCAGCTTGACCGACAGCAGCTGAGTTAGATTGAGCAGGACTGTTGAATCTGTTAAAGAACAGATTAAGTTTGTTGGCTGTCCACGCTGCCTTCAACTCCTCTGCTGCCAGTCGGTCTGAAGCCAGTGATGCACTCAGTGAGCCCGTCAATGTCCTCTCCATGAGGCTCACAGAGTGCATCCCAATTTGTCACTTCAAAACATTCCTGCAGTGTCTCATAGGCCTCCTGACCATCTCCTCACTGTCCTTGTGGTCGCAGGCTGCCTTTAACCAGAGGCACATAGCAGGGTTTAAGGTGAACCAGGTTGTGGTCTGACCTACCCAGAGGGGAGGGAGAAGAGCTGTATGCATCCTTAACGTTAGCATACAGCAGGTCCAGTGTCCTCTCCTCTCTAGTAGGACAGCTCACATACTGGTGAAATTAGTCAGTGTTGTTGAAACACTGACATGGTTGAAGTCACCCGAGATTATGGCGGTGTGAATGGCGTTGCACGCCGATGCCGGGTTAGCAGAGGGGGATGTAAACAGCCACAACAATGGCATGTGAGAATTCACGTGGCAGATAATATGGCCGGAGTCCCACAGCTAACAGTTCAATGTCCGGCTACAGATACTCTGCTTGATAGTAACGTAACCAGGGTTACACCATCTGTTGTTAACCAGAACGGTGTGATCCCTGTCGGCCTGAAGAGTCTGAAAGCCGTCGATGGAAACGTTATGGTCCGGGATATCCTGGTGTAGCCATGTCTCAGAGAAGCACATCAAGCTACACTCACGGAACTCCGTCTGACTCGGCTAACGCCGTTAGCTCGCCCATTTTATTCGCCAGCGATCTCACGTTGCCCATGACGAGAGAAGGCAGACATGGCTTAAATCTCTTATTCTTAAGTCTCTTTGTCTGCACCCTCTCTTCCTCGCCTGCTCCACCTCTGCATCCTTGGTGTGTCCTCCTCCAGATCTCTGTGGGGACATCAGTTGTCCTGGCGCCATGCTGCTGCTTCAGCGATCAGCTGTTCCCTGGTGTAAACAATGCGGCCAAACAGCTGATCTGCAGCGGTGCCCGACCGAGTAGCAGAAGAAGAAGTTCCACGAAAAAAGTACAAAACACTTTCTACCCTCATTTTCGCAAAGAGCGAGTTTAAATTACACTTACACACAAGTTACTCAAGTTTGGAAGAAAAAGGAAAGTTAAAAGTTGGAAAAGTAAGATGACGAGACGGAGCTACAGCAACAGGCAGCATGTCATGCGCACTGAATGCGGAGCTTGAGGGCCGACAGCAGCTGAGTTAGATTGAGCAGGACTGTGTTGAATCTGTTAAAGAACAGATTAAGTTTGTTGGCCCTGTCCACGCTGCCTTCAACTCCTCTGCTGCCAGTCGGTCTGAAGCCAGTGATGGTCTTCATGCCGCCCAGACCTCCCTCATGTTGTTCTGCTGGAGTTTCCGCTCCAGCTTCCTTCTGTACTTCTCCTTGGCCTCCTGATCTTCACCTTCAGGTCGGCCTGGATTGTCACCTCCTCCCTATTACCATCAGTAAAGGCCCTCCTCTTGACATTCAGGATGTCCTTGATGTCCTTTGTTACCCACGGTTTGTTATTTGATAACAATGGACCATCTTGGTTGGGACATTGCAGTCCACACAGAAGTTACAGAGTGATGCACTCAGTGAGCCCGTCAATGTCCTCTCCATGAGGCTCACAGAGTGCATCCCAGTTTGTCACCTCAAAACATTCCTGCAGTGTCTCATAGGCCTCCTCTGACCATCTCCTCACTGTCCTTGTGGTAGCAGGCTGCCTTTTAACCAGAGGCACATAGCAGGGTTTAAGGTGAACCAGGTTGTGGTCTGACCCACCCAGAGGGGAGGGAGAAGAGCTGTATGCATCCTTAACGTTAGCATACAGCAGGTCCAGTGTCCTCTCCTCCCTAGTAGGACAGCTCACATACTGGGTGAAATTAGTCAGTGTTGTTGAAACACTGACATGGTTGAAGTCACCCGAGATTAATATGAGTGCACTCGGGTGTTGAGTCTGGAGATGTGCTATGGCGGTGTGAATGGCGTTGCACGCGATGCCGGGTTAGCAGAGGGGGATGTAAACAGCCACAACAATGGCATGTGAGAATTCACGTGGCAGATAATATCAGTCCCACAGCTAACAGTTCAATGTCCGGGCTACAGATACTCTGCTTGATAGTAACGTAACCAGGGTTACACCATCTGTTGTTAACCAGAACAGCAAGCCCGCCGCCTTTCTGCTTACCGCTCCCGGTGTGATCCCTGTCGGCCCGACAGGCACCAGCCCTCTGCCTGTTCTTCCCGTCTATCAGCAAACGTCTTGTACTTGATATTTGTTTGTGCGACTAATATTTCCTCCGTCCTCACGTCTTTTCCTCGCTTCTCTCTGAGACTTCGCTGAATGGAAAGCTCCCACTTACTCTCCTCAGTAAATTCAGTTATCATTTCCAAACTTGGACTGTTGGAACAGAAACGCTCACTAATTACCACATCGCCGCATCACAAGCTAATTCACTCACCTGTTCACTGAAACGCTGTTCACTGTCTGGGTTCATCTCGAGAGGAGAAGCTCAAATGTGGGATGACGTAGTGATGCTTCTTTAATGAGCGTCCAAAGGGAGATTTAGATGTTTGACATTAATCCTGGAACTGAACCTGACGACAACATGAAAGATGGCCGACTGAAAGTAATGTTAACGTCACGTCCGCAGCACCTGATGAAGTTACGTCAGCTCAGCTCTTTAGAAACGTCGGCGTGCTGCCTGCACGTTTGTCTCAGCTGTTTGTTGCTGCTTCCTGTCGAACTCTCAGCGGACTGTAGATTAATTCAGTCCATGAATAATCAGATAACATTACTGACAGAGACAACGTTACAGAATGGAAGAGGCTTCTTGTTAACGGCAACAGGTCAAACAGATAAATCAACCTCTGAAGATATTAATGGCTGCTGGAGGAAACTGTTGGAATGGAAAAATGGATCATTTTGTCATCGTTCAGGTTTATAAAGGTCACTTTTTATTTAGCTTTAGTCTCATTTTCGTCTTGAAAAAAAGTTTTTTGTTAATTTTTGTGGTTGTAATTAATAGTTTTCCATTCATGTTCAGTTGATGTGCAGATGAAGGATTTGTGTTTCCTCTCCAGATCAAAGTGTGTGTGAGCTGATGTGGATGTGAGTTCAACAGCATGAATCAGTGTGAGGACAGAGAGGAGGGAGCCCCTCCCTCTAAAACCAGTCTGTGTGGGGAACATGGCAGCCAGACCAGAGCTCAGAGGTGAGATGAGGATCTCTAACTGTCCATGACTCTTCTCCATGTCAGAGCTCAGCACTCAGATCACTGCACCATCATTATTCACACTCAAAGCTCTGTGTGTGTTGTGTTCAAGCCCAGAGCAGCAGAGACCAGACTCTGCTGGACCTGGACCTGGACCTGATCCCAGCTGTGTGTCCTTCAAGAGCGACTGGTCAAATGGTCGCTTCATTGATTTTAAAGAACAACTCTCTGCTGCAAATAGGTAATCTGTTAAAACTTTAAAATATCACTGATTCATGTTTTAACTGTTATTTATCCAGAGAAGTTTTATTAAACCTGTTTGTTTATTTTCAGCATCGTTCTTCTTCACATACATTTATATTCTCACATGTGAAAGCTGTCCAGTATAACCAGTATAACCAGTCTTCAACTCTTGACTTCAGTTTAACATTTTCTCCACACACACGTTCTGACTGTTGTCTGATGACTGCAGGAGAATAAAACTGTGATTTTAATGAGGCTAACAGATGCTAGCTGCTAACAGAGACTAACCCTGATTCCACTGAGTTCTTCCATCAATCAACATTTTCTAGTTTTCAGTCATTAAATGTTTTACATTGATTCACTCTGCAGTGCCTTTAAGAAACGTTGTGTTTCAGTGGTGGAAAACAGTTCTGCTGGATGGCCGGACAAAACAACCAGCAAACTGTTTTCAGTCAAATGTCTCCACAACACACTGTTAGTCTGTGTTCTGGGTGCAGTGCAGATTATATACTGTGTTTATGTGTTTCTATCAGGAGGAAGCTGGAAAAACCAGAACCCAGCTGTGTGTCCATGAAGAGTGACATGTCCATGATCCTCCTATAGGCTTCAAAGATGGACGTCACTCTGCTGATCAAAGGTGAGGATTTAAAACTGATGTGAGAAACTAAACAGTGTGTTTGTATCAGATTCTCAGTTGTGAGATCTCCAGTTTTTAAACCTTTACTGACTTATGTGGAAGTTCTCTGAGCACCAATGTTCTCTTTGAGCAGCAGCTGCCTCACACTCACACAGTCAAACACATTCCCAGTGGGAGCTGCCCAGTACAACCAGTCTGATACAACCAGACACTGAGCAGCTCCACTGGAGGGCCTTTGCTCAGGTGATGTTAGCAGTGCACACTGAGGGAGAGTCAAGTTTTAGTCACTCACATTTCTGTCCAGACGTTTGCTGACAGTTAAGTAGTCGACTGGTGACCTTTAAGCGTGCCTCTCTAACCTGAAGGCCTGCGCTGCCTCCCAGGTGGTCTGATCCTTCAAACACAGTTGATTTACTTTCCTTTTTCAACGTGTTTAAACTTTCGGCCACCACTCTCTGGTGTTTTAGCCTCGTTTTGTAAGAATGCAGTGAGGACCCAAGTGCAGTGAGAGGCAGGAGACTGAAGACGTGTCTAAGGAATTTTATTGTCTTGGCAAAACAAAAAAACACAGCAGCCAATATGTCTATCTTTCACACCTGGCAAACATCAACGTACAACAAAGGAAAGAAGAACTAAGATCACTCTTCTCTGGTACTCACACGTGAAAGGCAATTCAAGACTCAGCCACCAGAAGACACTATTTTCACTAAACAGGTGAAGTCAGTGATTACACAAGGTAAGTTACTGGCTGGAAGTTGCTGTGAAGTTTTGTCCAATCTTCCTATTGTTTTAGGTCTGGTTTGGCCAACTCTTTGAGGCCTGTTTCTCAGTCCATATTCTATGGTTTTTCTTTCCTCTGACCTTTACAATATTGTTTTAGCTTCAGTCCGTCCAGTATTCACTCCTTTGTTTTCACAGTTGATACAAACAAACCAGAGGAGTAAACATGTGGTTGCATTGTAACCTTGGTTCTCTGAGTGAAGAGACCTCTCCACTCTGACATATTCCTATATTGAATGACACATGGTCAGTACTTCTTCAAGACCTACTCTGATGAGCCTATGATATACCCATGAAGCACCTCTGCTGGCGTGTCATTGCTGGTTTGATCAACACTCTCACCACTGTCATAGCGTTGTTTCCTGAGCAGCAGTCAGCTGTTTTCAGAGAAAAGCTGTGTTCTGTACACTACCTGTTCAGCAGCAAACAGCTGACAAACAAGTTAGCGATCCAACATGTGGAGCATTTAGCAGCTAAAGAGCCAGATATTTCCTCTGAGTTGGTAGAGAAAAACTGAACTAACAGAGAGTGAATATTGGATTTAGATTCATCAGGTGACACAAAACAGACTCAAATGAATGATCACATTTGCTTGTGTGAGCTGTGTGTTGCAGATTCATTATTATTATTAAAAAAAGTTCTATATTCTCTGACCACAATATTTTTCAACACTGCCAGAGGAACCATCTGATTCATGTTTTAACTGTTATTTATCCAGAGAAGTTTTATTAAACCTGTTTGTTTATTTTCAGCATCGTTCTTCTTCACATACATTTATATTCTCTGACCACAGCCTATGATATACCCATGAAGCACCTCTGCTGCAAAGGTAATCTGTTAAAACTTTAAAATATCACTGATTCATGTTTTAACTGTTATTTATCCAGAGAAGTTTTATTAAACCTGTTTGTTTATTTTCAGCATCGTTCTTCTTCACATACATTTATATTCTCACATGTGAAAGCTGCCAGTATAACCAGTATAACCAGTATAACCAGTATAACCAGTATAACCAGTATAACCAGTATAACCAGTATAACCAGTCTTCAACTCTTGACTTCAGTTTAACATTTTCTCCACACACACGTTCTGACTGTTGTCTGATGACTGCAGGAGAATAAAACTGTGATTTTATGAGGCTAACAGATGCTAGCTGCTAACAGAGAGTGAATATTGTTTAGATTCATCAGGTGACACAAACACATTCCCAGTGGAGCTGCCCAGTACAACCAGTCTGATACAACCAGACACTGAGTAGCTCCACTGAGGCCTTTGCTCAGGTGATGTTAGCAGTGACACACTGAGTCAAGTTTTAGTCACTCACATTTCTGTCCAGACGTTTGCTGACAGTTAAGTAGTCGACTGGTGACCTGCGGTCTCTAACCTGAAGGCCTGTTGTAGGTGGTCTGATCCTTCAAACACAGTTGATTTACTTTCCTTTTTCAACGTGTTTAAACTTTCACCACTCTCTGGTGTTTTAGCCTCTGTTTGACTGCAGTAACCCATCATAACAGGAGACTAAATGTTTAAGGAATTTATTGTTCTTGAAAACAAAAACACAGCAGCCAATATGTCTATCTTTCACACCTGAAACATCATGCAACAAAGGAAAGAAGAACTAAGATCACTCTTCTCTGGTACTCACACGTGAAAGGCAATTCAAGACTCAGCCACCAGAAGACACTAACATGGTTTATATATCGAGGAAACAGGTGAAGTCAGTGATTACAGCTTTTACTGGCTGGAAGTTCCTGCTCAGAAGTTTTGTCCAATCTTCCCTATTGTTTTAGGTCTGGTTTGGCCAACTATTCTTTGGTGTACTTTAGTCTAATATTCTATGGTTTTTCTTCCTCTGACCTTTACAATATTGTTTTAGCTTCAGTCCTCCAGTATTCACTCCTTTTGTTTTCACAGTTGATACAAACAAACCAAGAGGAGTAAACATGTGGTTGCATTGTAACCTTGGTTCTCTGAGTGAAGAATCCACTCTGACATATTCCTATATTGAATGACACATGGTCAGTACTTTCAAGATCAGTGACCACAGCCTATGATATACCCATGAAGCACCTCTGCTGGCGTGTCATTGCTGGTTTGATCAACACTCACCACTGTCATAGCTGAGGGGAGCACAGTCAGCTGTTTTCAGAGAAAAGCTGTACAAAGTCTGTACACTACCTGTTCAGCAGCAAACAGCTGACAAACACAGTTACACAGACTGTGGACATTTCAGCTAAAGAGCCAGATATTTCCTCTGAGTTGGTAGAGAAAAACTGAACTAACAGAGAGTGAATATTGTTTAGATTCATCAGGTGACACAAACAGACTCAAATGAATGATCACATTTGCTTGTGTGAGCTGTGTGTTGCAGATTCTATTATTAAAAAAAGTTCTATATTCTCTGACCACAATACAACTGCCAGAAACCATCTGATTCAATGTTTTAATCAACACTTCAGCTCAAGGACCTTTAGCTTGTGTTTGTCTCTGTGTGGACAGCCATAATGTGAGCAATTCTTCATGATTCCTCCACAGAGTCACCAGGAGAGCTCAGAGGTTCCCAGTGGTCAGTCTGCCCAGCAGCATCAAACACCTGGACTCCATATTTATGGTCTGTACATGTACAGCAACTACTTTTACATCTCTTCTGGTCACAATAATCTCCACGCTGCACTTTTCAGACCAGTGGATTGTCAGTCTGTCCAACATGGATCTGATTACTGATTACTCCAGAAACCATCTGATTCAATGTTTTAATCAACACTTCAGCTCAAGGACCTTTAGCTTGTGTTTGTCTCTGTGTGGACAGCCATAATGTGAGCTAATTCTTCATGATTCCTCCACAGAGTCGACCAGGAGAGCTCAGAGGTTCCCAGTGGTCAGTCTGCCCAGCAGCATCAAACACACCTGGACTATATTTATGGTCTGTACAACAACTACTTTTACATCTCTTCTGGTCACAATAATCTCCACGCTGCACTTTTCAGACCAGTGGATTGTCAGTCTGTCCAACATGGATCTGATGTTTGGTTCCATGATTTTAGTTTGATTGTTTCATTCATATAATATTCTGTTCCAGCTGCTGGAGGAGAACATTGTCACTTTTGTGAAGAACGAGCTGAAGAAGATCCAGAAGGTTCTGAGTTCAGATTACCCAGAATGCTTAGAGAGTCAGAGGGAGGATGAGGAGGTGTTGGACGGTGAGGAGGAAGAGCAGAGGAGGAGCAGCAGAGAGGCATTTCTGAAGATCACACTGCACTTCCTGAGGAGAATGAAGCAGGAGGAGCTGGCTGACTGTCTGCAGAGCAGTAAGAGGATTTCTCTAAAGATTCAACATGCTGGATAAATGGGACATTTACTGATGTCTCAAGAGATGGAGGGAAATATTATTGATCTGATTTTTTGTGTATTCATTCAGGAAGTCATTCTGGAGTTTGTCAGCGTAAACTTAAATCTCACCTGAAGAAGAAGTTCCAGTGTGTGTTTGAGGATCGCTAAAGCAGGAAACCCAACCCTTCTGAACCAGATCTACACAGAGCTCTACATCACAGAGGGAGGGACTGCAGAGGTCAATGATGAACATGAGGTCAGACAGATTGAAACAGCATCCAGGAAACCAGACAGACCAGAAACAACAATCAGACAAGAAGACATCTTTAAACCCTCACCTGGAAGAGATGAACCAATCAGAACAGTGATGACAAAGGGAGTGGCTGGCATTGGGAAAACAGTCTTAACACAGAAGTTCACTCTGGACTGGGCTGAAGACAAAGCCAACCAGGACATACACTTCACATTTCCATTCACTTTCAGAGAGCTGAATGTGCTGAAAGAGAAAAGTACAGCTTGGTGGAACTTGTTCATCACTTCTTTACTGAAACCAAAGAAGCAGGAATCTGCAGGTTTGAAGAGTTCCAGGTTTTGTTCATCTTTGACGGTCTGGATGAGTGTCGACTTCCTCTGGACTTCCACAACAATGAATCCTGACTGATGTACAAAGTCCACCTCAGTGGATGTGCTGCTGACAAACCTCATCAGGGGAACCTGCTTCCTCTGCTCGCCTCTGGATAACCACACGACCTGCAGCAGCCAATCAGATCCCTCCTGGGTGTGTTGACATGGTGACAGAGGTCAGAGGGTTCACTGACCCACAGAAGGAGGAGTACTTCAGGAAGAGATTCAGAGATGAGGAGCAGGCCAGCAGAATCATCTCCCACATCAAGACATCACGAAGCCTCCACATCATGTGCCACATCCCAGTCTTCTGCTGGATCACTGCTACAGTTCTGGAGGAGGTGTTGAAGACCAGAGAGAGGAGCTGCCCAAGACCCTGACTGAGATGTACATCCACTTCCTGGTGGTTCAGTCCAAACTGAAGAACATCAAGTATGATGGAGGAGCTGAGACAGATCCACACTGGACTCCAGAGAGCAGGAAGATGATTGAGTCTCTGGGAAAACTGGCTTTTGAGCAGCTGCAGAAAGGCAACCTGATCTTCTATGAATCAGACCTGACAGAGTGTGGCATCGATATCAGAGCAGCCTCAGTGTACTCAGGAGTGTTCACACAGATCTTTAGAGAGGAGAGAGGCTGTACCAGGACAAGGTGTTCTGCTTCATCCATCTGAGCGTTCAGGAGTTTCTGGCTGCTCTTCATGTCCATCTGACCTTCATCAACTCTGGTGTCAATCTGCTGTCAGAAGAACAAACAATCCTGGTGGTCTGAATCAGTGACACACTTTTCTACCAGAGTGCTGTGGACCAGGCCTTACAGAGTCCAAATGGACTTGTTCCTCCGCCTCCTGGGACTTTCACTGCAGACCAATCAGACTCTCCTACGAGGCCTGCTGACACAGACAGGAAGTGTCTCAAAACCAGTCAGGAACAGTCGAGTACATCAAGAAGAAGATCAAGAGACTCCTCTGCAGAGAAAAGCATCAATCTGTTCCACTGTCTGAATGAACTGAATGATCGTTCTCTAGTGGAGCAGATCCAACAGTCCCTGAGTTCAGGAAGTCTCTCCACAGATAAACTGTCTCCTGCTCAGTGGTCAGCTCTGGTCTTCATCTTACTGTCATCAGAAAAGATCTGGACGTGTTTGACCTGAAGAAATACTCTGCTTCAGAGGAGGCTCTTCTGAGGCTGCTGCCAGTGGTCAAAGCCTCCAACAAAGCTCTGTAAGTAGATACATAGTGGGATTTATTCATCATCTTCAACAGGAGAAAAAAAACTACTTACTTGTTTCCTTACTGTTGTCTCCAGACTGAGTGGCTGTAACCTCTCAGAGAGAAGCTGTGAAGCTCTGTCCTCAGTTCTCAGCTCCCAGTCCTCTAGTCTGAGAGAGCTGGACCTGAGTAACAACGACCTGCAGGATTCAGGAGTTTCTGGCTGCTCTTCATGTCCATCTGACCTTCATCAACTCTGGTGTCAATCTGCTGTCAGAAGAACAAACAACCTGGTGGTCTGAATCTGCAGTGACACACTTTCTACCAGAGTGCTGTGGACCAGGCCTTACAGAGTCCAAATGGACACCTGGACTTGTTCCTCCGCTTCCTCCTGGGACTTTCACTGCAGACCAATCAGACTCTCCTACGAGGCCTGCTGACACAGACAGGAAGTGTCTCAAAACCAGTCAGGAAACAGTCGAGTACATCAAGAAGAAGATCAAGAGACTCCTCTGCAGAGAAAAGCATCAATCTGTTCCACTGTCTGAATGAACTGAATGATCGTTCTCTAGTGGAGCAGATCCAACAGTCCCTGAGTTCAGGAAGTCTCTCCACAGATAAACTCTCTCCTGCTCAGTGGTCAGCTCTGGTCTTCATCTTACTGTCATCAGGAAAAGATCTGGACGTGTTTGACCTGAAGAGATACTCAGCTTCAGAGGAGGCTCTTCTGAGGCTGCTGCCAGTGGTCAAAGCCTCCATCAAAGCTCTGTAAGTAGATACATAGTGGGATTTATTCATGATTAAATACTCATCATCATTCAACAGGAGAAAAAACCAACAACTACTTGCTTGTTTCCTCACTGTTGTCTCTCCAGACTGAGTGGTTGTGACCTCTCAGAGAGAAGTTGCAAAGCTCTGTCCTCAGTTCTCAGCTCCCAGTACTCTAGTCTGAGAGAGCTGGACCTGAGTAACAACGACCTGCATGATTCAGGAGTGAAGCTACTGACAGCTGGACTGGAGAGTCCACATTGTAAACTGGAAACTCTCAGGTCAGATTAAGTCACAGTTTGTTTTATTAGAAAGCTGCCAGCATGGCTGTATCCTATTTAACATTTAGATCACAATGTCATGGTTACTGTTGAATCCCTGATTCAGTCACTGTATTTATTTATTCATTTATTTGGAGAGTCTGTATCTGACGGACGCAGCAGGACCCTCAGATGATCTGCCATGTGTGTTGTTTTGTGTGTTTGCAGGCTGTCAGGCTGTCTGATCACAGAGGAAGGCTGTGCTTCTCTGGCCTCAGCTCTGAGCTCCAACCCCTCCCATCTGAGAGAGCTGGACCTGAGCTACAATCATCCAGGAGACTCAGGAGTGAAGCTGCTGTCTGCTGGACTGGAGGATCCACACTGGAGACTGGACACTCTCAGGTATGAAGAGGCCTGCTGCAGCCACAGACAGTCAGTCTGATAGAAGAGGTCTTTTTGGTTAAAGGTGGATATGAGAGTTATATGAACAATCACACATGTAGGAAGCCTTTTTCCTTTTCTCAGAATAGAAACACTGGTTGAACATCAACAGGAGATATTTGTGTAGGTGGTCTCCAAGGAGAACATCTAAACAAACAAACATGATAATTGCATGTTGGTAATAATTTATGCAGTTTGCACAGAAGCATGTTAAAGGAACTGTCTGTCAGTTTGAGAAATATATTTTTTTTATAATCCATATTACAGTCTGACAGGCAACAGAAACACAAGTCATAAAACCATCTGGTTTTAAAAGAAAACACACAAGTCATAAAACCATCTGGTTTTAAAAGAAAACATAAAAACAAGAAAAAAAACTACTTACTTGTTTCCTTACTGTTGTCTCCAGACTGAGTGGCTGTAACCTCTCAGAGAGAAGCTGTGAAGCTCTGTCCTCAGTTCTCAGCTCCCAGTCCTCTAGTCTGAGAGAGCTGGACCTGAGCTACAATCATCCAGGAGACTCAGGAGTGAAGCTGCTGTCTGCTGGACTGGAGGATCCACACTGGAGACTGGACACTCAGGTATGAAGAGGCCTGCTGCAGCCACAGACAATCAGTCTGATAGAAGAGGTCTTTTTGGTTAAAGGTGGATATGAGAGTTATATGAACAATCACACATGTAGGAAGCCTTTTTCCTTTGCTCAGAACAGAAAACACACAAGTCATAAAACCATCTGGTTTTAAAAGAAAACACAAGTCATAAAACCATCTGGTTTTAAAAGAAAACATAAAAACAAGAAAAAAAACTACTTACTTGTTTCCTTACTGTTGTCTCCAGACTGAGTGGCTGTAACCTCTCAGAGAGAAGCTGTGAAGCTCTGTCCTCAGTTCTCAGCTCCCAGTCCTCTAGTCTGAGAGAGCTGGACCTGAGCTACAATCATCCAGGAGACTCAGGAGTGAAGCTGCTGACAGCTGGACTGGAGGATCCACACTGGAGACTGGACACTCAGGTATGAAGAGGCCTGCTGCAGCCACAGACAATCTCAGTCTTAACCAGAGATGTCTGACATCATCACATGTTTCATAAAAACTGTTGATAAACTGATGAGATGAAGGATGAACTGGCCCGCTGCAGGAGTCGTCACTTAACCAGAGATGTCTGACGATCCAGGAATGTTTGTTGAGAAACCAGATGAATGACAAATTGAACATGAAGTTGAATGTGGTTCTGAAATATAAGCAAATAATAAAGAATGTACATTAATAGGCATCAGTATAATTACACAATTACACAGGCAGTCTATCAGTGAGAATTTACATTGCTCTACAGGCAACAGATCTGCATTTGACTGTCAATGTTATCACTAGCATGTTATCTGTTCAGTAAGAACAATATAAAAAAGGGTTCTTCATTTCCATGTAATAAAGGCTGAGGTAGAATTCATAGAGCATGCTAACATAATGCACATTAACACAAAGTGAGAATTAGCCACACCAGTTACACTCACTGATCCATTACAGAAACAGTGATCTGCACCTGCTGATCACGTGGCTCATGTCCTGGCGACTATAACACAACCCAAATATGAACATATGACTGAACTTATAAAGATCTCACTCAAGTGACTGTTTCACTGTAACACAGTCCAGAACTTTCTCCACACAGCAAACTCAGGACAGAAACCTGGTCTCCAGATAGCCAGGCATTAGACCCGGGACAGCTACAATAAGTAGGACTTACGTTTCTGCACATAACTTCACAAGTCAGAAACAGGGAAACAGAAGAAAACAGTCACAGCTGGGTTCCTCTTCAGACCTGACTGAGGTGATGAGTACACCCTGACTTGACAGATTGGTCATGTCCTTATTCCATCATATTATTTTGTTCTCTTAAACAAAACAATTATTGATGAGTAGAATGTCAGTTTGTTTAGAATCACTTTTTAACCCATTTTCTCCAAAATGGTAAATAATGACAACATTTTGTTGTTCAAATTAACACAAAACATGAAAAACATTCAGCTTTGTTCTCAAACGTTTTTTTAAAAGAACCTGTCTAACAGGGTGGAATTACCACTGTGTTTTCCATAAGGCAAACACACTCTCACATCTGTATCTGATCATTTGACTGCAGAATGTTTTTCATGATGTTTCCTCTGGTGGAGGAGCAGGAAGTAAACACATAAGCGATGACTTTGCTCATTCAGCTGAAAGCTGTCTGAGCTTATTTGGTGACATGACCACTAATTAACAATTTATAAAAATTCAACAGAAGTTATCTCATTGCACTTTCCTTTTGAGCAGGTCAGACTGATACTTTAGAGGAGGAATGCAAATACCACCTAGAATATTTATTTGTGAATTGAATTGTAGTATTAATAAATTAATAATAATAGGAATGACAGCTATGTAATAATGATAGTATTGTAACAGAGCTACAACAACTGTAGTACATTTCAAACACACATGACAACCACAGATCCAGACTCTGCAGGAACATATGAAGACAACCACAGATCCAGACTCTGCAGCTCCAGGCAGAAATACCTGCTGCACAGAAGGAGAGAGGAGAGAAACAGGCACAGAATACAAAGAAGATGTCAGTCTTGATGAAAATCATACAGTAAAAAACAGAAGGAAAAAATATCATGAAGTCCTCTCTTGCAGCTAACACATGGTTCAGCTCACAAGCCAGCAACTATTTGCTTTATCGAGGAAAGTCTTAAGCCTACTCTTAAATGTGGAGATTTCTGCCTAACCCACTGATGTTACAGAGATGCTGATAACCAGGCTCTGCCCTGTTCTACTTTTGAGACTCAGAGGAATGAAATTACCAGATGTTCTCCAATAAGATATTATGAGATTTGAGAACATGTCCTGACCAAGATTGTATGAGAGAAATTTTAAATCTATTCTGATTTTCAGAGCCAGTGCAGAGAAGCAATATTGGAAAATATGATCTTTTCCTGTTCTTGTCAGTAAATGCTGCAGACTATAACTGAAATCATGTTATTCAGCCAGATAATAAAATTGCAGTGTAACCTGAAGTAACAAATGCATGCATGCACTAATTTTTCATCACAAACAGGATGCCTGCTTTTAAGTTACTGTGAAAAACAGTCTGAATTTGTTTCATGTATTAAAGGATAAATCTGATCAAAGATAATATTCCTCTGTCTTTACCAGACACCATCTGACCATACAATAACTGTCTATATTTAAGTACAAAAACTCAGTTTTGTCTTATATAACATCAGAAATTGAGCATGGTCTTTATGGTTAGTTTATCTGTATGACAAAAAGACATCTGTAACAATAAAATTTATGATGTTTTCTATTTTATTGTCAAAGAACATATATAATGTTAAATGTAACACAGATGTAACTTATAATGCCACTACATCAGTACAGAAAAAGTTGACTGAAGATGTTTAAAACAGCTGAAATCTGAAAGGAATTGACAGCTAACATTAATTATAAGATTCACAGAAAATGCAATTTGAAAACAACACTGTTTTCATTTTTATGTGGAGAACAAGTGCTGAGCTGCAGGACCCAGTACAGCTGGTTAATAACAGCTGGCCTCCACAGCTTCAGGTCCTCCTCTCCTTTGCAGCAGCATCCAAAGTTTCCTGTAGACAGCTTTACAGCACAATGTTCAAAAAGAAAGTCTCTTTACAGCAACAGCCGACCTGAAGGGAACTACCGACAGCCCTGTGAGAGGAGTTCATTCAGTTATCTGTTCAACTGAGCTCAGTGTTTGGGTTGTACAGGACGCCAGACTGAGAGCTGTTTCAAGGTTTGCCTCACTGAGAGTCCCTATGTTTAATGTGATAGTTGAGTTGGAGTCCACACTGCTAACTGTTTCTGATGCATCAATAAAGGTGTTTTTCAAAGGTTCAGTACAAATCAAGAAATTCAATCTGTGATTTTTTAAGCGTTCATGCATAAAACAGAAGTGATCCTGACAGGAATTATTCCTGCTGTAATATACATCATATCAGTTCAGCACCAGACCACAGTAACATGAACACGCATAAAACATCCAGCACATGAAATAATGCTGTTTCTGTCAGAAAGAGGTTTTCTGACACTTGTGAGGGTTTGGAGGAAACAGTCTGGGAGTCTCTGTCACCTGGTTTATGGCAGAGGTCTGGAACCAAGGAGGGCTGTTGAAGTGGGACTCTTAATGGAGACGGACGATCCAAAAGAGGTTTGTGTGTGTGATCAGATGTCGTCCTTCTTTCACACACACCAACATCCTGTGGGTCACTCTCAGTGTCTGAGGAGAGAGGCAGAGGAAGAGGAGCAGGGGGCAGGGAGAAGCAGGAGAAGCAGGCCGGAGGCACAGATTGTGTAGATGTGTATGAGAGTAATGTAATGTCCATGTCTGCGTGCTGAAAGAGGACGTGCTGGTCTGACCCCTCCTCCTTTCAGGGTGGAGCCCGGTGGAGTCCGATGGCTGAGACCAGGTCTGAGGAAGTGTAAGTGTGTTTTACTTTGATTCATGAAAACAAAGCAGCACACATTCAGCCATCTTCAAACTGTGACATCACTCATTCACGTCTCTGATGTCGTCATCAAACAGATGATAGATTAATAACTGCAGCTGTGTTGTGTCTCGTTCTTCCATCAGATTCCTGTGAACTCACACTCGACACAAACACAGTGAACAGAAAGATCAAACTGTCTGACGACAACAGGAAGGCGACACGAGGAGGAGGATCAGCCATATCCTGATCATCCAGACAGGTTTGACCACTGGCCTCAGCTGCTGTGTAGAAATGGTCTGACTGGTCGCTGTTACTGGGAGGTCGAGTGGAGAGGAAGAGTTGATATATCAGTGAGTTACAGAGGAATCAGCAGGAGAGGAGACAGTGTTGACTGTATGTTTGGAATGATCAGTCCTGGAGTCTGAGCTGCTCTGATGGTGGTTACTCTGTCTGGCACAATAACAGAAGAACATCCATCTCCTCCTCCTCCTCCTCCTCCTCCTCCTCCTCCTCTGTCTCTGACAGAGTAGCAGTGTATGTGGACTGTCCTGCTGGCACTCTGTCCTTCTACAGAGTCTCCTCTGACACACTGATCCACCTCCACACCTTCAACACCACATTCACTGAACCTCTTTATCCTGGCTTTGGGTTCTGGTCAGGTCTGGTTCCTCAGTGTCTCTGTGTTCTCTGTAGGAGGGAGAGTCTCCTCCTGTTAGAGAAACACATCAGTTGAGTCTGTACAGGATCACAGCTACAGAAATCTTTCAGGTTATTGTCATAAATTCATCAATGAACTCAAAGTGATTTTCAAAGATTCCTCATTTCCACTGTAAACTTGTTCCACTTCCAGTCCTTTAAAGATGGCTGCTGATCATTAAATGGTGGAAATGCCGTTGACTTGTTCCTTCTGTCATGTGTTGTTTTGAATTCTGGCTCTTGTTCCAATAAAAGCAGAATGTTACTGTGAGTGTGTTTGTTGTCTTTCTCAGGTCAGGACCACTGACATGATATTATATGATATAATATATAGTTGACAATATTCATAATTACTAAACTAACTGTATTACAAGAATACAGTGTTGCACTTTAAAGTTGTTAGCTCAGGATGATGGCAGACTGCTTGGAAGTCTTGAGACTCTGGGTTCAATCCTCATTTGTTGAAGTGTGTTTTGAAAGCTGCTGTTTAAAAGAGAGTAAAATGTGTGAAGAAAGGTCATTAATCTGGTCCAGTATCTCAGGGTGATAGAGGATTACTTGAGGGCTCCGAGGTTGTTGGATCGATCCTTATCGAGGTTCAGTCAATTTTAAAGTCCAAAACCCAAAGTGTAGAGATAAAAGCGCCCGGAGAAGAAGTCATAATTTGAAGGGGGCTCGGTGGTGTGGTCGGTTCGTTTGCAGGCGAAAGGTACCAGCGTCTGGGTTCGAATCTTGGAGCATCAGTTACATTGGTGAAGTGTCGGTGGGGGGTGTGTCTCCCCCCAGCCTTTTGGAGAGGTAGAAGCAGGGTGTTATGGAAGGTTTCATATCTGTTATGCTTCATTACACGTATAATATATTAATAAGAACTCAGAATATAAGTCGATTAAACTTGTAATAATCGCTTAATCATTTTAGCAAAAGCAAAAATGGCAAACATCTGCTGGTTCCAGCTTCTTAAAGGTAAAGATTTTATGTGTTGTTTTTTGTCATATACGACAGTAAACTGAATATCTTTGGGTTTTGGACTGTTGGACGGATGAAAGGATTTTGAATGTATCTTATAACTATTTTCTGACATTTTATAGACAAAACGATGAAAATATTCATTGCTGGATTGCGATGCAGCTGCATGTGGTCACTTTGTGTCTCTGTACCTTTTCTTTTTTGTACATATATTACATACATTTTGTGTACATGTGTCTTTTTTTAATTAAACTTTTTTTAATTAAACTTTAAACTCCCCAGTAATCCCAACTGTAAAACAGTGAATGTGAATCTGCGTGCCTTCTTCTTTGTAGCAGAAATACTATGAAAACGTGGAAATCAATGAGCAGTTGGAGTTTAAAAGAAAAGTAAAATAATGCTTGCTGATTATATTAGTGTTGTTTAATTTTGGTTCTATAGGCTGAGAGGAAACGCATTAGACTCGTAAACCCGTAGCAGATAAAAACTGTATTGAATACAGTCTCTTACCAACAACATTAGTTCCTCCATGTTGTTTTCAGCCCTCTCTGTGACCATGGACTCCCTGTAAGAGACTTTATTTTATGCACTGTAACTAAACATTCATCTCTTATTGAAATCCTTTTGGTAAATGTTAAATATAAGAGTTTACATACATTTTGGCCCACTTGTCCAGCTCCTCTTCCAGGTACTTCCTGGCCATTTTGGGCTGATCATTTTCATTTTCAGGTGATTGTATACCCTGGACCTTTAAGCCCTGATTTAAATTAGCTAACAGGTTTTTTTTGACTGTTGCAACTATTATAGAAGTGAAAAGCTGAGACACACAGAGCTCACCTGTCTGGTTCAGTAGCTCAGGGTGATAGAGGGTTCGATCCTTATGGAGTGAATTTTGAACCAAAACCCAAAGTGAAGACAGAAAGGTTCAAAGGCGAACTGTAGCGGCAGCTGTCGAGCAGGAGCACAGATCCAGACTCTGCAGCTCCGGAGGCAGAAATACCTGCTGAGAGCGACAGAAGCAGAGAGGAGATGTCGAGTTAGTTATTGATCCCCGAGGGGAAACTCTTTCGTTACAGCAGCTCACTATCACGTCAGTGCACACAGGAATAGAAGTACTGAGCTAATCAATATATAATTCGCTATAATACAGCTAAGATAAATTAAGTATAAAGTGGATATAAGTATAAAAGCTAAAATAAGTGTAAGTACAAAAGTGGATTCAGAGGTTGATAAGTATGTACAGTATAATAATAATAATAATAATAATACAATGTAATAACATAAGTAATAGTGCAATAATGAGTACAGTCAACTTAAGTGTAGCAGATTAACCAGATTATTAGACGGTGCATATTGCACAGCAGTAATATACGTATGATTAAATAGAGAATATTAAACTGAAAACACAGTATATTATTTCAAGTACTGCAGAGATGTTAATGGTCAATGTCCAGTTTAGTGACTTAGGGTCATATAGACTGACACTTAGAGGAGGAGTTAAAGAGTTTGATGGCCACAGACGATTTGTAGTCCTCAACAATGTCCACACTGACCCCCTGG
>CM050853.1:2172938-2185438 GCA_027580175.1 Siniperca scherzeri
GTGTTCAGCAGCAGATCTGATTGTGTCTGAGCTGATCTGATGAATGACAGGAAGTTCTTTCAAACATGTTGGAAGAGTTGCATCGTGCTGATTAAAGACACACGACTTGTGCAGCACGTTGCAGAAGCAAAACGCAGTCAGAGCAGCAACAATGCAGCAACACACATCAAATTACAGTTAAACGCACGAGGCTGTTTCTCCTGCTGCATGCTGGGAAGCTCCGCTGTTCGCCTGACAATGTGAACTCGCACTGAACGACAGTATGTCGTCTAATATGAAGCTCAGGATCAGAATCAGCTTCATTGGCCAAGCATGTGAACACACTCAAGGAACCTGACTCTGGTTTCTTCATCGCTCTCAGTGTACTCACACAGAAACAGACAGAACAGCTAAGAACAAGGAGAACAAAGCTGAACAGATGAAGGGAAAGATCAGACAGGACTGTTGTGTGAAAAAATATGTGCATATAGAAATCTACTGTTGCCTTTATAAAGAGCTCCAATGAGCAGCTACAGGAATAAAAAGTCTACAGTGTGTACAAGTCAAGCAGAGCAACAAATAAACCCTGAATGGATCTCCATGGAGTGGGTGGTTATGTGCAGCGTGTGCATGTATACATGTCTGTCTGCAGCCAGCAGGATGTATACTGACAGTGGCAGTGCGCGATGACGTGTACATGCTGAAAAACTGAATCTAGAAGTGGATGTTTTGGTGCTGCAGGGTTACTGACGCTGTGCTGTAGAAATGCTCTCTGGGTGTTTCCTGTTCAAAGTTCAGTTTCGCTTCCTCTGAACGTCGAGTCGCAGATAGTTTTCTCCTCTGAAGCTGCAGCTGAAGGTAATGTAACCCGTCTGAAGTGTTTGACTCGTTAACACAAGCTGTCGGCAGCTTAGTTCCACAGAAACGGCAGAAAGCTGCCGCTCGACGCTTCATTTCTCCAAACTCACAGCTCTGAGTTTCACTGGAAACTCGGGACGAAGACGGCCAAACAGCCGCCATTAATGTTACAAATCTCCGCCATGTTGTGTAGTGGAGGCTGGTTAGTTTAGTGTGAGAATAAGCATCCTAACAGGAACTCCTTTATACAGTTTGTAACTGAGTACATTTTCAGTACAATCTTGAAGTACTTGTACTTTCCTTGAATATTTCTGCTGCTTTATACTTCTGCTCTGTATCTGCCTATATTTGACTGTTTACTTCACTACGTGTTGTTACTTTTCAGATTCAGATTCACTATTAAACATTCAACTTCCTCAAAGTGTATAAAACAGTTCAAAGTGGCTCCACCTCAGCCAGCTACAACACAGAGTTGTAGTTACACATCAGTGACACAATAATAAAGTAATAATATAACAGTGACAGCAGCCGTTCTGCAAAGTTTTCAGTGCAGGACTTTAACTTGTAGCAGAGTATCTTTACAGTGTGGTATTAGTACTTTTACTGCAGTAAAGGATCCACCACTTGTTACTATGCAGATTCACATTCTACACAAAATATTTGATCAAAAGTAAAATATGAACTAACATTACAGGTTAAAGTATCTGTTGTTGAATTCAAGGGACATTTCCTTGAATATAAAGTGTAGCTTATCTCCTGCTCACATTCTCTATCTAACAAACTATAACAGCCAATCACAGGGAGCTTTCACTGAGATCTTTACAATCAATTATCCTGATAATCATGAAGTAACATTTTCAGTGCAGGACATGTGTGGGATTTCCATGCAGTGAGATCTGAACTGAATCCTAGAAACACTGTCACAGTCTGGACACAGATTCAGAGATGAACTTCTTGTACTTTAACTTTGAAAGCAGGACTTTTACTTTGACCAGAGTACTGTTGTATTAATAGTTGTGTCTGTGTCAAAAAGTCCATTTTATAGCCAAAATGACAAATCATTCTCAACAACTGTGACTCTCCTCCAACAGTAATAATGGAAACCTCTTTAATTCAAATGATTAATTAATTATTAAGTTTGTTTTTCAAAAGAGCAAGTGAGCCATTAATACAGGTTGTCAGACTTTGGAACTAAAGAGTTTTGACATTCTTTATCAACACAGCAGCACAGGTAAAATGTCAGTGAAGGTAAATCTGCACTTCACTGCAGCTTCATGACGCCATCTAGTGGCCTGATAGTAGAAGTCCAGCAGCTGATGGCAGCTTCCTCTGCCTCACTGCTGTCTGACTACATTCAGCTGACACTGATATGAGCAGTAACAGCCAATCACTGGAGGAGCAGCTGATCTTCTTACAGAAGAAATGATGGAAAGGAGGATTTCAGTTGATGTGCAGATGAAGGATTTGTGTTTCCTCTCCAGATCAAAGTGTGTGTGAGCTGATGTGGATGTGAGTTCAGCAGCATGAATCAGTGTGAGGACAGAATCCTCTAAAACCAGTCTGTGTGGGGAACATGGCAGCCAGACCAGAGCTCAGAGGTGAGATGAGGATCTCTAACTGTCCATGACTCTTCTCCATGTCAGAGCTCAGCACTCAGATCACTGCACCATCATGATTCACACTCAAAGCTCTGTGTGTGTTGTGTTCAAGGCCAGAGCAGCAGAGACCAGACTCTGCTGGACCTGGACCTGGACCTGAGCCCAGCTGTGTGTCCTTCAGAGTGACCAGTCAAAGGTCAATTCAGTGATCTGACACATTCTGTCATTGAGGTTAACAGGACATGTCTCTGACAGACAGTAAGTAGTTGTCAGCATTAAAAGTGTTGGACAGTCTGACCTAAAATGTTCATATTTCCTCCTCATGTTGCTCACTGCTGATGTTTGTCCTCATTAAGTCCAGTCTGACCAGTTGTCCTTATAATGTTCCTGTTCTCCTGTGATGATGATGAAGGTCAGATGAAGATTAGTATTAAAGGACAGGTTCACGTGTTTTCCAGTCTGTCCTAAACAACACTGACGTGCCCACATGTACACTGAAAGAGTTGTTGGTGGCTGGAACTGGTCCTCCTGTGCACACTGGCCCTGAACAGATCTCTTCCTCATGTGATTTCAATGGAAGTGGTGGAGGACAAAATCCACAGTCCTGGTTCTGTGTAAAAACACATTGTAAAGTTCAGCTGAGGATAATATGAGGCTTCAGCAGTCACACCTCTGGACTCTGAAGGCTCTTGATTTCCTAAATTCTGATCAGCAATAACAGCAGGCTAAATCATGCAAAATACAACATGAGCAGCTCACTTTGTCAGTATTCATCAAAAGTAAATGTGCTGAAGACAGGCTTTACACTGATGGTCCATATTCTTAGAGAATGTTAAGAATCACAGCAGATAGATGGTTTGTCTTATTCTCCTGTCATGTTAGCTGAAGAAGATGCATTTCATGGTAGAACACTTTCTGATCCTTTATAGTTCAGTCAAAACTCCTCAGTGTCTGGTCTCCAGAATCTGTGTCTTATTCCTCTTTCAGGAAAGATTAAGAGCTGACCAGCTCCTGGTGAACCATCTCACTGTGCTGACCTCAACTCTGCAGTTTACAGAATGGATGGTTCCTCCTCTACTAAAACTTCTTTATCATTCTAAAGACTGTAAACATGTCTTTCACAATTTTATTTAACTGAAACAGCAGTTATCATCACTACAGTCAAAAATGATCTGCATTTCAGTGAAGAGTTATGAAGAACTCGTTCCCAGTCTGATCTCATGTTACAGACACAGACAGATAGTCTGTTGATCACACCAGAAGTGGATATTAAGAGGGAAGTGTTAAAAGCTAAATCAGCTAAAAAGATCCAGAAGGAAGCTATAAATGAGATATCAGTTTTCCTGTCAGTGCTTTCTCTGTGATACATACATGTTATTCACTGGTATCTCACATCTGTGACACTGCTCAGAGATCAGGACATTACCTGGTTTTCCAATATTTTATAGGAAAATGAAGCTGATACACAGACTGAAACATCAGCTTCATGTTTTATTGAACTGGTGTGTTGATCCTTTTCTCTGATAGCTGCTGTTTCTCCAGCAGCTTCAGTGTCTGAACCTAAAAGTGAATTTCCATGGTGTCTTTTGTCCACAGGATCTATACCAGCTTCAGACCTGGATCTGGACCTGAACCCAGAGTGTTTCAAGAGACTGGTCAATGGTTGCTTCAGAAGACAATCTGCTGCAAAAGTACATGTACTTTAAAAATATCACTGATTCATGAACTGTTATTTATCCAGAAGATTAAACCTGTTTGTTTACAGCATGTTCTTCTTCACATACAGTTCTCATGTGAAAGCTGCCCAGAAGCAGTATAACCAGTCTTGGTGACTTCAGTTTAAAATCACAGACAGTTCTGACTGTTGTCTGATGACTGCAGGAGAATAAAACAGTGATTTTATTGAGGCTAACAGATGCTAGCTGACAGCTGATTCCATTGAGTTCCTCCATCAAATTAACATTTTCTAGTTTTCAGTCTGACAACTGGAAACATCTGGTGATAACAGCTGGATGTGATCAGCTGCTCTAAAGCACAGAATGAACTCACAGTCTGAGGAAACACACAGCTGTCATTGATGCTGCTGATGGATTCACAAAGTAAGTACGCAACACCCCTGAGGACGCTGAAAGCATTCGTATGAAACATTTCAGAATCGACCACCGGAAATAGCTGATGGCTTGGAGGTTCCAGTCAGCGGTGAAAACAAACTACAGACATTTCGTAGCCCCTCCACTATGTGGGATAAGTGTGGCACTGAGCCTACGCTCAAATAAGCGGGCTATCCTGCAAATAGAGGCACGAACTCCAGACCCCACATGTAATGGACTACGCGGCTGATAAGTGACCTCTTTAAATGCAGTGAGGCTAGGCAATAAGGAACTTTTTACTGAGTCAGCTCGTCTGGACTTTAGCACCGAGGAGAGCTCAAATGCTCCACCCTTTAGCCTAGACGAGACTGGCTGGACTTCACGGGAAGCTCGTTGGTCTTAAGCTCCTCACATAAGCGCCTGACATGGCTGGGATAGGCTAGTGTGTTCACAAGACTGACTACGCTAGCCTGCTCAGGGAATGCTTTGCAGGCAATGGTAAGAGCGCTAGTCAAGTTCAAAGATTTGCTACAGGACAATAGTATCGCTAATTGGACGCGTTAACGCGATGTGGGGAGCAAGCTCAAACCCTCCCCATAGCTGCTGATTGCTCCAGGCAGGAAGCTGACCACTTCAATGGACGGCATTGACATGCATTGTCATCCATTGTGATCTACTGGTGGAAGACCTGATATCTGAGGCTCAAAGGACCTCTCCATGACTGATCACGTCATACCTTAGGTACTGAACCCCCTTCCCAACTGGTAAGGGTATCGCGGCAAAAATGAGGAAACAAGCTTGCACCCCAGAGCTCTACATCTACTCCAGACTGGATTCCAGGTAGGCTCATCACAGTAGGGCCCCTGACCTCGGACGACCGGCAAGTCAAACTCATACATACACGGCAATTAAGGCACCACTGGATTATTATGGATCTGGTATGGCCAAGGGGTAAGGAGGTGAAACTGAGAAAACTTAAAGAAATTCAAAAGCATTCATTGAGGGTGGCAACAGCATTGTTCCTTAGAGTCCGGGTTAAATCCGGATTGAATGAACTTTAGAGGAGCACACGAGTGATGAATCACTGTGCGGAAGGTTACTACCAACGACCCTCAAGATACAACCCTTCATACTACCTAGAAGCGGGCCTGAATAGGGAATTCAGGAGTTTGACATTCGGAGAGATGATTTTTACGACGAGCACGTGACATTCTGGACGGGATAGTATGGGGATCAAACACTGGAAAATACAAATAGGTAGGGCCCGGATCTAGGTCTGATTCACATCCCCCTCCAAGGTCAGATGGTGGACATTTACAAACTAGCACTTACCAAAAGGGTCGGGCAATAACAAAACTGCAGCACTCCCACTAACGTGTCGGAGAAAAATACTATTAGCCAGGCCCTGAAACAATTCAAAGATTATGCTTTTAAGAAAACAGCCGAATGAGCAAGCACCTCTGGAGGTACACCCATTGCACAGGTTTTCTATAGATCCTGCTGCACAACAATCTGAGTTTCAAAGTAGGGAGCTCCGAAACTCCAGGCTCAAATGCCTCTGTCCATACCTAGAAGCTTCAGAGCTTCGGTATCCAGGCCTGGGTTCCCTCAGTATACCCCATACTCAGAGCTGGAGGCCCAGACTAAACGGAGCAAATCGAACGGGTCAGGAAAGCCATTCTGGCTTAGGAAAAAGTCTTTCTAACACAGTAAAGACTCCAGGCTCTAGAGAATAACCAGAGCGCAACCGAGACTCAGGGACTATAACATATTTCGATCTTCACAAAAGTGGGTACAACAAGAAATTTGAAAGCTTTGGGAAAGTCCGGCAAAAACATTCAGGTTTGACAAATCTTTATCCACCCCGGATGGGAATGAAACATCTGGTTCACTTAGGGAATCCTTCCCTGGGGCCTCGTGCCTGCCGGGTCAAAAACGCACTCAATTCCAACGTTCCCCACTTTTGCTGATCTTCCTGGAATCTGATCCGTAAAAAAGCTATCGTACAGAGGATCACAAACTGACTCCTCAGAGCAAACTCAGGTGTGTTTGTCTCTGTGTGGACAGACATAATGTGAGCTAATTCTTCATGATTCCTCCACAGAGTCGACCAGGAGAGCTCAGAGGTTCCCAGTGGTCAGTCTGCCCAGCAGCATCAAACACACCTGGACTCCATATTTATGGTCTGTACATGTACAACTACTTTTACATCTCTTCTGTTCACAATAATCTCCATGCTGCACTTTTTAGACCAGTGGATCGTCAGTCTGTCCAACATGGATCTGATGTTTGGTTCCATGATTTTAGTTTGATTGTTTCATTCATATAATATTCTGTTCCAGCTGCTGGAGGAGAACATTGTCGCTTTTGTGAAGAACGAGCTGAAGAAGATCCAGAAGGTTCTGAGATCAGATTACCCAGAATACTTAGAGAGTCAGAGGGAGGATGAGGAGGTGTTGGACAGTGAGGAGGAAGAGCAGAGGAGGAGCAGCAGAGAGGCATTTCTGAAGATCACACTGCACTTCCTGAGGAGAATGAAGCAGGAGGAGCTGGCTGACTGTCTGCAGAGCAGTAAGAGGATTTCTAAAGATTTAACATGCTGGATAAATGGGACATTTACTGATGTCTCAAGAGATGGAGGAAATATTATTGATCTGATTTTTGTGTGTTTCATTCAGGAAGTCATTCTGAGTTTGTCAGCGTAAACTTAAATCTAACCTGAAGCAGAAGTTCCAGTGTGTGTTTGAGGATCGCTAAAGCAGGAAACCCAACCCTTCTGAACCAGATCTACACAGAGCTCTACATCACAGAGGAGGGACTGCAGAGGTCAACGATGAACATGAGGTCAGACAGATTGAAACAGCATCCAGGAAACCAGACAGACCAGAAACAACAATCAGACAAGAAGACATCTTTAAACCCTCACCTGGAAGAGATGAACCAATCAGACAGTGATGACAAAGGGAGTGGCTGGCATTGGGAAAACAGTCTTAACACAGAAGTTCACTCTGGACTGGGCTGAAGACAAAGCCAACCAGGACATACAGTTCACATTTCCATTCACTTTCAGAGAGCTGAATGTGCTGAAAGAGGAAAAGTACAGCTTGGTGGAACTTGTTCATCACTTCTTTACTGAAACCAAAGAAGCAGGAATCTGCAGGTTTGAAGAGTTCCAGGTTGTGTTCATCTTTGACGGTCTGGATGAGTGTCGACTTCCTCTGGACTTCCACAACACAAAAATCCTGACTGATGCTACAAAGTCCACCTCAGTGGATGTGTTGCTGACAAACCTCATCAGGGGGAACCTGCTTCCCTCTGCTCGCCTCTGGATAACCACACGACCTGCAGCAGCCAATCAGATCCCTCCTGGGTGTGTTGACATGGTGACAGAGGTCAGAGGGTTCACTGACCCACAGAAGGAGGAGTACTTCAGGAAGAGATTCAGAGATGAGGAGCAGGCCAGCAGAATCATCTCCCACATCAAGACATCACGAAGCCTCCACATCATGTGCCACATCCCAGTCTTCTGCTGGATCACTGCTACAGTTCTGGAGGAGGTGTTGAAGACCAGAGAGGGAGGAGCGCTGCCCAAGACCCTGACTGAGATGTACATCCACTTCCTGGTGGTTCAGTCCAAACTGAAGAACATCAAGTATGATGGAGGAGCTGAGACAGATCCACACTGGACTCAGAGAGCAGGAAGATGATTGAGTCTCTGGGAAAACTGGCTTTGAGCAGCTGCAGAAAGGCAACCTGATCTTCTATGAATCAGACCTGACAGAGTGTGGCATCGATATCAGAGCAGCCTCAGTGTACTCAGGAGTGTTCACACAGATCTTTAGAGAGAGAGGGCTGTACCAGGACAAGGTGTTCTGCTTCGTCCATCTGAGCGTTCAGGAGTTTCTGGCTGCTCTTCATGTCCATCTGACCTTCATCAGCTCAGGTGTCAATCTGATGTCAGAAGAAGCAACCTGATGAATCTGCAGTGACACTACCAGAGTGCTGTGACCAGGCCTTACAGAGTCCAAATGGACACTGGACTTGTTCCTCCGCTTCCTCCTGGGACTCTCACTGCAGACCAATCAGACTCTCCTACGAGGCCTGCTGACACAGACAGGAAGTGTCTCAAAACCAGTCAGGAAACGGTCGAGTACATCAAGAAGAAGATCGCAGAGACTCCCTCTGCAGAGAAAAGCATCAATCTGTTCCACTGTCTGAATGAACTGAATGATCGTTCTCTAGTGGAGCAGATCCAACAGTCACTGAGTTCAGGAAGTCTCTCCGCAGATAAACTGTCTCCTGCTCAGTGGTCAGCTCTGGTCTTCATCTTACTGTCATCAGGAAAAGATCTGGACGTGTTTGACCTGAAGAAATACTCTGCTTCAGAGGAGGCTCTTCTGAGGCTGCTGCCAGTGGTCAAAGCCTCCAACAAAGCTCTGTAAGTAGATACTTAGTGGGATTTATTCATGATTTAATACTCTGCTATCTTTCAACAGGAGAAAAAAATAAATAACTTATTGTTTCCTTACTGTTGTCTCTCCAGACTGAGTGACTGTAACCTCTCAGAGAGAAGCTGTGAAGCTCTGTCCTCAGTTCTCAGCTCCCAGTCCTCTAGTCTGAGAGAGCTGGACCTGAGTAACAACGACCTGCAGGATTCAGGAGTGAAGCTGCTGACAGCTGGACTGGAGAGTCCACATTGTAAACTGGAAACTCTCAGGTCAGATCAAGTCACAGATTGTCTCATTTTTTAAGTTATTTCTCTAAATTTCTAGCTCTTACTTAATTTCACAGAGCTGCTCGCATTGCTGTATCCTATTTAACATTTATATCACACTGTTGAATCCCTGATTCAGTCACTGTATTTATTTATTAATTTATTTGGAGAGTCTCCTCTTGTATCTGACTGACGCAGCAGGACCCTCAGATGATCTGCCATGTGTGTTGTTTTGTGTGTTTGCAGGCTGTCAGGCTGTCTGATCACAGAGGAAGGCTGTGCTTCTCTGGCCTCAGCTCTGAGCTCCAACCCCTCCCATCTGAGAGAGCTGGACCTGAGCTACAATCATCCAGGAGACTCAGGAGTGAAGCTGCTGTCTGCTGGACTGGATGATCCACACTGGAGACTGGACACTCTCAGGTATGAAGAGGCCTGCAGTCTGAAAGAGGAGGAAGAACATTTTCTCTGTCTTTTTGGTTAAAGGTGGATATGAGAGTTACATGAACAATCACACATGTAGGAAGCCTTTTTCCTTTGCTCAGAACAGAAACACTGGTTGAACATAAAAAGGAGATATTTGTGTAGGAGGTCTCCAAGGAGAACATCTCCAGGAACAAACATGATAATTGCCTGTTGGTAATAATTTATGCAGTTTGGACAGATGCATGTTAAAGGAACTGTCTGTCAGTTTGAGGACTATATTTTTTTGCCCTCTTAACTGAATAATTTTCATCAATAATAATAATAATAATAATAATAATCTTTATTTAGAGCACTTTTCAAAATCCATATTACAAAGTTACAAAGTTGTTATTTGTCACAAAGGCAGCAAAAGAAAACACATGAGTCATAAAACCATCTGGTTTTAAAAGAAAACATAAAAAACATTTTTAAGTGAGTAAAACACAAAGAAGAAAATTAAAACTCTAGTAAAATGAGGAAAGGCTCTCCGTTTAACATATGTTTTAAGAAGGGACTTAAAAGAGATCAGTGACTCAGCTGACCTGATTTCCTCGGGCCGGCTGTTCCAGAGCATCCCTGACTGCAAATGCCTCCTTTGGTTTTCCGGTCTCTGGATCAGACAAAAGACCTCAGGAGATCTCAAAGTGCATGAGTGCTACCAGAGATACAGCAGGAGAGAGGCCATGATGTGCCATAAGTAATCAGTGAAGTCTTAAAATCTATATAAATTTTATATATATATAAAATCTATAAACATACTGAGCCAGTGTAAGAGTCTGAAACTGGAGTTATGTGATCACTTTCTGTTGGTTAAAAGCCTGGCAGCTGATTTCTGTCCAGTCTGTATTCGATCAATAGATTTTTGGTTTAGGCAAGTAAAAGGCTGTTGCTAATCAGGCTGATGAAGGATGAATGATGGTTAGCCTAGCTTAGCACAAAGACTGGAAACAGACTCTGCTGCTCAATCAAAAGATTAAAATAAATCTTCCAGTAACTCAAAGCAGTTAAATTTAGTTAATACTGTCCTAATGTAACACAGGACAGGACTGAGAAAATGAAATTTGCAGACACTAAGTCGCTCTTCTACTTCTGGGACTTTGATATTATTTGATATATTTCAAGATTTACACAAAGACATGTACTTCTCAGATATATGGTAATTTATTCACCATATTTACACTTATAACGAACTCAGAGAGAAGATAACACCTGATGCACAGTCACATATGGGATATGAGGAGAACATGTCTCATAATAAATGCTTAAAGCTACGTTGGTTTGTTTAATCAAGACACTGTAAGACTGATTATTAATAATCACATCATTCCTGTTATGTAACAACATTTTGCACGTGTGCAGCACAGTGAGACAGAAGTGATCCTGACAGGAATTATTCCTGCTGTAATATACATCACAGATATCAGTTCAGCAACAAACCACAGTAACATGAACACGCACAAAACATCCAGCACATGAAACAATACTGTTTCTGTCAGAAAGAGGTTTTCTGACACTTGTGAGGGTTTGGAGGGAAACAGTCTGGGAGTCTCTGTCACCTGGTTTATGGCAGAGGTCTGGAACCAAGGAGGGCTGTTGAAGTGGGACTCTTAATGGAGACGGGACGATCCAAAAAGAGGTTTGTGTGTGTGATCAGATGTCGTCCTCCTCTTTCACACACACCAACATCCTGTGGGTCACTCTCAGTGTCTGAGGAGAGAGGCAGAGGGGAAGAGGAGCAGGGGGGGCAGGGAGAAGCAGGCCGGAGGCACAGATTGTGTAGATGTGTATGAGAGTAATGTAATGTCCATGTCTGCGTGCTGAAAGAGGACGTGCTGGTCTGACCCCCCTCCTCCTTTCAGGGTGGAGCCCGGTGGAGTCCGATGGCTGAGACCAGGTCTGAGGAAGTGTAAGTGTGTTTTTACTTTGATTCATGAAAACAAAGCAGCACACATTCAGCCATCTTCAAACTGTGACATCACTCATTCACGTCTCTGATGTCGTCATCAAACAGATGACAGATTAATAACTGCAGCTGTGTTGTGTCTCGTTCTCTCCATCAGATTCCTGTGAACTCACACTCGACACAAACACAGCGAACAGAAAGATCAAACTGTCTGACGACAACAGGAAGGCGACATATGTGGAGGAGGATCAGCCATATCCTGATCATCCAGACAGGTTTGACTGCTGGCCTCAGCTGCTGTGTAGAAATGGTCTGACTGGTCGCTGTTACTGGGAGGTCGAGTGGAGAGGAAGAGTTTATATATCAGTGAGTTACAGAGGAATCAGCAGGAGAGGACGCAGTGAAGACTGTGAGTTTGGAAGGAATGATCAGTCCTGGAGTCTGAACTGCTCTGATGGTCGTTACTCTGTCTGGCACAATAACAGAGGAACATCCATCTCCTCCTCCTCCTCCTCCTCCTCCTCCTCCTCCTCCTCTGTCTCTCACAGAGTAGCAGTGTATGTGGACTGTCCTGCTGGCACTCTGTCCTTCTACAGAGTCTCCTCTGACACACTGATCCACCTCCACACCTTCAACACCACATTCACTGAACCTCTTTATCCTGGCTTTGGGTTCTGGTCCTGGTCCAGGTCTGGTTCCTCAGTGTCTCTGTGTTCTCTGTAGGAGGGAGAGTCTCCTCCTGTTAGAGAAACACATCAGTTGAGTCTGTACAGGATCACAGCTACAGAAATCTTTCAGGTTATTGTCATAAATTCATCAATGAACTCAAAGTGATTTTCAAAGCTTCTCCATCTAACAGCTGTAAATAAAGCCCAACATTTTCATGCTCACGGTTG